>PVIA01003528.1:0-165561 GCA_004024845.1 Tonatia bakeri | reverse complement strand
GAAAGGGACACCTCCCCGAGATGTGACTGGGGGGCAGGTCCCCTGAGTTACAGCGCTTGCGTGGGAGCTCGGAGGAGATTGGTTCCAGGACATGAGGTGACACTTGCCCAGACCCATGATGGTGACCAGAAAAGCTGGAAAGGACAGCAGATTGAGGGCAAGTGTGGCCGAGTGTAGGAGGAGTCGGAAATAGGGCTGCAGAGGAAGACTGGCGCGGGGATTTAAACCCAGACACTGCAGCCATAGAAGAGAGAACCATGCGGATTTGGCTGAGTGGGGACTCCCGTGGTCCTGGAGGAGAGAGGACCACGTGGCTGGAGTGGTGGAGAAAGGACCACATGGCTGGAGCGGTGGAGAGAGGACCACGCACCTTTGCCAGAGTGGGGACCCCCACAGCAGTAGTAGGGGGAACCATCACCCGGTTTTAGCATTGATTCCGGCGACACAGCTGATGGTGCTGAGAACCGAGAGAGGCCTACCAGCCGAGCACGGATTACTGGGAATAACCAGACATTGCCCGAGACTGGACTTCCATTTCCTTTCCTGAGATACGGTACCCCATACTGGGCGGCAAGGGGGAAGGAAGGACTGTGTGCTTTTGTGGGTGTTTTAAGGGACTTTAAGATTTTGATAAAGACATTAGGTCACTACCTTAAGTTTGTATAGCACTAAATAAACGTTTTCCTTTCCTTTTCACAAATCTCTGGCATTGAGAGATATCTTTCCTTTAAGGTGGCGGACAAGACAGACCTGAGTCTCTTTCCGTAAGAGTATTATCGTTGCAGGCCCCCTTGGGTTTTGGTTTCTGTAACACCATCATATAAGTGGTGAGTATTTTTATGCTAGCAATTAGGATATTCTACTAAAAAGGATATTCTACTAAAAAAAGGGACATATAATGATGTATTTAGAATAAAGGCAAACATATTTACTAGTTTTATTTAAAGCCAACAACAACAACAACACTCTAGCTATCCTCAAAAATCTAAGGGAAAGAGTCCCTGTTAAATCCCTCCAGGCGTGGCCCGGCCATCTCTGATCTTACTCAGGTCTCTGTCACCACCCAGTGGACACCACACCCAACTACAGGCCTTGCAGATCAACTGCCTCAGAAGACAGTAACAGTTTTTTGCACCCAACAAGAGACATGTAGTTATAGGAAAGTGCTCTAAGTGCTCCTTCCTGTGAGCAACATTTTACTTTTAAATTTCAACAATAGAATACATATATACTTTGGTCTAATAGTATTCAGTAAGAAATGGTGGGGGGCTGTTGTCAGGAAAATTATTCTGGGAGAGTCATCTCATTCCCTTCCAGATCAAAGTCCAATTGAGTTTTAAAATACCATCACAAAGTTACTGACTTCAAATTTATGTCTGGAAAACCATGAGCCCAAAGAATGTACCATTCAAACACCAGTACAGCCTCCCACAAGGTGATCAAAAGAGTACAGTCTGCTTTCTAAATTATCGCTATGTTATCAAAAAAGTAAAAAAAATATTATAGTTAGGCTCATAGGCTGAACTTTTTCCTTCATCAGATTAAATCTGAAAGATAAGGGAAGCAGAAAGGAGACACTTACTTAAACACATTTTGTTTCATACCACATAAATTCAGTAGATTTTTGTGAAATAACCCTCAAAAAGTGAGACAGATTTTTTTTAAACAATACAATTGACTTGCTTTGTGTGTGCATGCAATCGGGACACAAAACAATCCCCTCACCTCAGAAACTTCAGTAGTGCATTTTTTCCTTTGGTTTTTATTGCTGCTGCTGCTGTTTTTTGTAATAGTAGTCAAAAACTTTGAAACACATGAAAAAATTTTTTCATATGCTGAATCAACAAACTTAAAGAAAGAGGTTTCTGGATTTGTATATTTAGTAAATCAAATACTTATCTAAAAAAACCTACATAATGCCATGCATGGAAAATTATCCTTAAAGATTAGAAAATAAACAAACTTACACCGCCAAACACCTTCTTCCAAAGGGTTGTAGAAAAAAAATAACTGCTAGGTGTATGTAAAGAAAGCATTTTGCAAGGAGTCTATTATAAGACTCAAAAGTTTGCTGCTACTATCAATCTTTAAATTAATTAGTAAATTAATGGCATGGACATTACTAGGAAAACAAGCCAGCCAAGGGAGTGTTATATGTCAAACCAAGGAGTCTGGATTTTCTCCTGTCAGCACTGAAGTGCCTCCGAAGGGCTGGCTATTCCGCAAGGTTACTTGGGCTCACCAAGAAGGTGAGCAGCTCTGGAGTCAGAGATTTCAGTGTAGATAGTGCAGCTCTGGCAGTGAGGGTGGGGAGAAGGGAAATGTTAGAGAGGTATTACTAATCAAAAGAAACACACAACTTGGCAACTAAATGCACTTAAGCTAAATGGAGGGCTGATTAGTGAGGGTAGCAGGGAGGAGGAGATGTTGGATGACCAAGAGGATGAATGAATGTTGAATATTTCACAGTGATAGGAAATGCAGAGGAAAAACAGGAAAAGGTTAGAGGTAGGGTGGGAATTTAGACATTAAGTTTGAAGTATTTGAGGGGCGGGCAGATGAAGATGCCCATTTAAGGTATCTATTAAATGAGTCTGGAGCTCAAAAGTTCCAGCACACAGATATGGATGGAGGCTCAGAGTTGGAGTCTTTCACCTCACTGCCGTAAAAGTGTGGGGAATGGTAAAGAACCTGGGATGGCGTGCAGAATGAAAAGAGGCAAAGAACATGATTTCAGACAGGTAATTTAAAAGAGAAGCTCAAGAAAAGGAAGCCGTGAGGGAAGAAGTGAAGGAATGATTAGAGAGGAAGGGGTGGGGGAAAGTCAGAAACTGAAGAGTTATCTGGGAGTGAGACAGGAGACCTCAGAACTGTAACCCACAGAAAGCATTGCTGTGGACGAGCACAAACAAACGTTTTCCTCCTATGTTCAGTCAAAATTTCAGACTGGTATTACCAAAAAAATACGAAGGAGAAAATGTAATACTGAAGCTGTGAAACTTTTTCTATAAATAAAGAAAATAAAATTCCCAAATTTCTCTAGAAAAGAAAAGGACAGGTACCAGAGTCAAAAGCTATACATGCTTTCTTTCTTAAAAAGGTTCCTTCAGTTTCATATTTCCTAATATCTAAAATAAAAGATAAACTTTAAAATGGCTCTCTCAATTACTCTACAATTTTTTTTCCTCTCTCAATTGTTCTATATAGGTCATAAGCTGTAAGTTTGGGCCAACTTGGCAGCCATAGTGATCAACATAGGCTTTCTAACCACAATGACTTCCCTTAGTGACAAAATCTCTGCCAAATGGCTTCATCTGAATAGAAGATAGCTGGGGAGAACAGAAACATATTTCTGTCTAAATAAACACTAGCCAAAGAGTTATACAAGAAATCATCTGAATCATTTTAATACTCTTCTTGTCAAAAGTACTTCTATTTAAAGTAAGGTCTTCACAGTTGATTCACATGAAGAGATAGAGAGCTAAAACATTATAACTGCTTATACATGTTTATTACTAGTGGCCAAAAAAAAAAAAAAAGGCATTATAGAAGTAATCAATAAAACAGGAAAGAAATGGCTGGAAATCAGATTAGCAAAAATGAAGGAAAGGCTTGATATATCCACAATAAATGCAGACTAAAAAAACAGTGACATAAGGATAAAGTGTCAGCAAATCAGAAAGAGAATATAACATTTGTTGATAAAATACATCTACAAACAAGCTACATGCATTTGTGGAAATTAATGTGTTTACATATAAGTTTATATGTAAAAACAAAGGAAAAGGACCAGAAGAATCTGCCCCAAACTACTGGCCAGTAATTTCCTTTGAAGGCAACAACAGAAGTACAGTGAAGTAATGAAGTCTTTATGTATCACGCAGCATACTGCAAAGACTGTCTAGAGCTCTTATATGGACGTATTTGTGTATTATTTGTAGAATAAAACTGAAGAGAGGGGATTTTTAAGATAAGACAGAAATACTTGCTGCACATAAAAGCAAGGAAATATTCACACTACTAGTGTTGGGTCAAAAGGACACAGGAATCAGTTTAAGGGAGATCCCAGTGGCCAAATGTAGAACTTGAGCAATAAAACAATAATTACATCTGATTAAAACATTTAGAATAAGTCAAATTCCACTAATTCACATTGAGAAAGCAAGCTCATTTGTTGCCATTGGACATAATCAAGAACAACAACTCCTAATTTTGAAATTGATAAAGAGAAAACAGTTATGCATGTATTCTGCCTTTTCAGTAGGAAATACATTTTAAAGTAACCATAGAGTCCCTGTTGATGAAGGAGAGAAAACTCTGTTACAGAAGAAACTCTGCTGATAAATGTAAAAGAAATATCAAATTTGAAAGTTACTATTTTGCAGCCTCTAATGAAAGATTTGCTTTAGGCAAGAATTATCAATGCAAGCTAAAAACATCAGGGGAAAGATGAAAAGGATACTGGATTATCTGTACAGTGTCAAAACATTATGACATAGATTACTTGCTTAAAGTTTTACAATTAAAAGCATCTTATTTGTAAAATGAGAGATCTGCTTACCACCACCTTTCACCCAGTGTTCGTACTGAATATCCCTATTATTAATAAAACTAGTTTTTATGTTCCACCTATTTAACCTGAATCTAATTAAATCTCTACATTTAACTTCTAGCTTATAGAAAATATAGAGGCTAAAGGAATGAGTTAAATGACTATAGGAGAGAAAATTGGACTACTCCAGAATGCTGGACAGTCCACAAATAATAGGACTGATTTCTTCAACAAAATATCATAAAAGGTAGGGGTCATGAGTGAGGAAGAGGAAGAAGAGGCTGTTGAATAGAAGATACTTAAGAAATGTATCAAACAAATACAAAGTGAGGTTCTTGGTTAGATCCTAGTGGAGAAAAATAGCTAAGATGGTTTTGGGTACAACTAAAAAAAGTCTCATAGGGAATTGGTTTGTAAATCATATTTGGGATCTATGATGTCCTTATATTTCACTTTAAAATTGTTCAATAAGTTGGGTGATCAACAAATGGAGAAAGGGATTCTTTAACATTTTTTCTACTTTTGTATATATTTGAAAAGTTCTTTGCAAAATCTTGTACAAATACATTCAGAAACAGAGCATGAACAAGTTTCTAAAAGATACAGAAGATCCCCTTATCCATAGGGAATATGTTCCAAGATCCCCCAGTGGATGCCGAAACTGCAGATAGTACTGGACCCTATTATATTGTACTATGTTTTTTCCTATACATACATACATACATACATACTGTAAAGTTTAATTTATAAATTAGGTACATTCATTCTGTGAAGACAGCATTATCCTGACAACAAAGCCAGATAAAGCCACCGCAAGAAAGCTACAGAACAACATCCCTTATGAACACTGATGCGAAGTTCCTCAACAAAATACTAGCAAACTGAGTTGAGAAACATAATAGAAGACTGTACACCATGGCCAAATGGAACATATTCCTGGAATGCAAAGATAATTCAACATCAAAAACTGATCAATTTAATACACCACATTAAAAAAATGAAGGGGAAAGAAAAAAAACATGATCATCTCAATTGATGTAGAAAAAGCGTTTGACAAAATTTAACACTCTCATGATAAAAACATTCAACAAACTAGTAATAGAAGGAAACTACCTTAACATAGTAAAGGCCATGTATGGAAAAACCCACAGCAAACATCATATTCGCTGCTAAAAGACTGTAGCTCTTTCTCTGAGATCAGTAACAAGAAAGGGATGCCCATTCTCACCACTTCTAGTTTACCCAGTACCAGCAATTTTGGCCAGAGCAAGTAGGCATAAAAAAGAAATAAAAGGCATCTAAACTGGAAAAAAAAAGTAAAATCCACACTGTTCCCAGATACAATATTATGTGTATATGACCCTGAAGATCCCACATACACCAAAAACAATATTAGAGCTAATAAATGAGATGCAAAGTTGACACACAAAGTTCAGTTGTGTTTTTAGACATCAATCATGAGCAACCTGAAAAGGAAATTATAAGACAATTCCATTTATGATAGCACCAAAAAGAATAAAATACTTGGGAATTAAACACAAAGGTGAAAGACATGTTCCATAAAAACTACAGAACAATGCTGAAAGAAACTAGCTAAAACAAAACTAAATGAAAACACATCCATGCTCATGGATTAGAAGACTTAATATTCTTAAGATGTTAATACTATCCAAAGTAATCTACATTTTTAATGCAACCTTTATCAAAACTCCAATTAATTTTTTTGCAGAACTAGAAAAACCATCCTAAAATTCATATGGACTCTAAAAGGACCCTAAATGGCTAAAACAATCTTGGAAAACTGGAGGACTCAAAATTTCTGATTTCAACACTTATTATAAAACTATAGTAATCAAAACAGTGTGGTAGTAGCATTAAGGCATCCATTTTAAGACCAATGGAATAGACAGCCCAGAAGTATATCTTCACCTATATGATCAAATGATTTTTTTTTGACAAGGGTGACAAGACCATTCAATGGGAAAGGAACAGTCTTTTCAACACTGGTGCTGGAAAAATTGGTTATCCACATGCATAAGAATGAAGTTGGATCCTTACCTAATGCCATGAAAAAATTAACTCAAAATGAATGAAAGACCTAAATGTAATCCCTAAAATCTATGAAAATGTTAGAAGAAAACACAGGGCAAGAATTTTATGTCAATGGATTTGGCAATGATTTCTTAGATGTGGCATTAAAGGCACAGCAACAAAAGAAAAAACAAATTGGACTTCATAAACATTAGAAATTTTTACACATCAAAAATCATATCAAAAGGGTAAAAAGGCAACCCATAACATGAGAGAAAATATTTACAAATCATTTATTTGATAAGGGATTAATATCCAGAACATAGAGAGAACTCTTAAAACTCAACAATAAAAAAATGAATAACACAATTCAAAACTGGGCAAAGTACTGAGTAAATGTTTATCCAAAGAAAATTTATAGATGATCAATAAGCACATGAAAAGATGCTCAAGTCACTGATCATTGAGAAAATGTGAATCAAAACTACATTAAGATTACCACCTTGTACCAATGAAGTGGCTACTAAGAGAATTAAAAAAGAAATAATGGCAAGAATGTGGAGAAATTGGAAACCTTGTGCATTATTGGTAGAAATGTAAAAGGGTGCAGCTGCTGTGGAAAACTGTGGTAATTCCTCAAACAATTAAAAGTAGAATTATAGTATTTCCCAGCAATTCCATTTCTGATTATATATACCCCAAAAAATTAAAAGAAAGGCCTTGTAGAGATATTTGTTCACCCATGTTCATTGCAGCATTAGTTAACAATAGCTAAAACGTGAAAGCAACTGATGTGGCCCATCTTGGATGGATAAGTAAAATGTGGTTTATGCATACTATTGGAATGGAATACTTGAATGGAATACTATTCAGCCTCAAAAAGGAAAGAAATTCTGATACAGGCTACAACATGGATGAACCTTGAAGAATGTTCAGTGAAATAAGTCAATCACAAAAGACAAATACTGTATTATTCCATTTATATGGGCTACTTAGAGTGGTCAAAATCATAGACAAAAAGTAGAATGGTGATTTCCAGGGTTTAGGAGGAGGGTAGGAATAGAAAGGTTTTGATTAATGGGTACAGAGTTTCAGATTTATAAGATAAAGAGTTAAGGAGGTGGATGATGGTAATGATTCTACAACATTATGAATGTGCTTCATACCACTTAACTGTACCCTTAAAAATGGTTAAGATGGTAAACTTTTTGTCATGTATTTCACCATGACAAAAAAATTTAATATAGCAAAAGTTTTCCTAACCAGTTAGAAAAAATGAAAGTTCACCTTACAGCAGCAATAAGAATGATAAAATTACCTATAGGAGTGGGGGGTTGGGCTGGGTGTTAAGAAATTTATAACAGTCATATGAAGAAAACAAATTTGATTAATGAAGATTAAAGTAAACTTGAACATCTGAAAAGCAAAAGCTTGTATTTAAAAAAAACTTGTCTTATAAATATCAATTTTTCTCAATAATCTTTTAAATTCAGTGCAATCAATTAAAATACTAGTGGGGTTTTTTTTTGTAACTTGACAAAATAATACAAAGTTATGAGGGGAAATTAGCCCCAATAGATATTAAAATTGTTTATAATTAGCGAAATCAAGGACGATGAGCAGAGTGTTGTCCTACAAAGTGCATGGCCACTTGCCACACACCACCCTAACTGCCAGTGTGATCAGAGCAAAACTGAGCCAATGTTTCCGGTCTTATTTATCTGTTCCTCTCCCCTACCTCCCTGCTCCATTCTCCATCCCCATTCTACACTCTCCCAGTAAACGATCTTAGAAAAGACTATGAGGTAAACTCATGACTCAAGACTACGAGATTTACTCATGCGTACAATGAGGATGAGTACTTTCTCGTAAGGTATTTTTAGGGATTAAATGAAATAGTTCATGTAGTAGGTGGCACACAGTAAGCATACAGTAAATATTAGCTGTTACTTAAATGCTGATTTACATAGGTTTTGATATGTTACTCTCATGTTCAAACAGTTCTACTCTATTATTTTTTCTCTATGTCTTTTACTAAAACTTGTCATAAACTCTTTTTAAAAGTAGTCAACATACTTAAAAATAAATGTTAAAGTAGCAAAGCTGCAGTTAGTAATTGCGTTCCAATGCATCCCTGCTACAGGAAAGAAATAGCAGAAAACGGGCATTATTACACTGAACGAGAGAGGGCTGACCTCACTTAGGAAAGGTGATGGGCTCCGAGGGCCGATGCCCACATTCGGTTACTGCCATAATGTTTTGTTTTTGAGGGAACCCTTATGACCCAGAACAAACTTCAGAGAAACACTGATTAGACCTCTTGCAATTTATAACTGAAAGCAGAACATCCAGGTTTTTACAAAAGGGGGAAAGATGTTTCTCAGTAATGTATTTCTGCTTGTTCTGTACACACACATCCAAGACATCGAAGTATGGGCCGCACTGACTGGAAATGCTAAATCCAACGGCACCTGAGGGTATTCATAATTGACCTTGTTTACTTTTCTTCTCTTACTCATGGTCTTCCACTTCCCAACTCCCTTCCCACACCCATCCACACAACAAAGGTAGAAAAGGAGGGCAGAATACACATTGCACGGGATATCATACATTGTCAAGTAATATCTAGTCAAAACTCTTCAAAGTTATTCCTACTGTGACCTTTCTACATTTTCTTTTCTCTTCTTTCTCATCCTCCACTACCCTGCCCCTGATCCTTCCCCCTGTATCCTGTATCTAGGTATTACTCCTCCACAATCTGTTTATATTTGAGCAAGTCCCATCTCTCCTATACCCTGAAAGCAAGAAACTTGTCTTTATTTTCAGTAATTCATCCCCAGGAGAGCACTTAGCAGAAAACCTAGTAGGAGATACTAGAAGATGTTTTGAAATAGGTAAATAAAGTATATTATCTACACTACAATATACTGCAAAGAGCCCTGGATTAGTAGTCAGAAAACTGGACTCCAGTGTCAATAATGCTATCTGCTTGTTCTGCAGCTTCATATTTGAGCATCTTAGTATCAGGTTCCTCTTCTATAAAATGTGACCCTTACTTGCTCTGCTATTGCATATAGTTTCACAAATAGAATGATAAAAGTAAAAAGTGCTTCTTATTATGCTAGTTTAAAGCTGCATCTTACTTCTGTTGAACAATATTACTTATCAAACAAGCTTTCTAAATTTAAGTAGCAATAGTACAGTTATTCTATTAGGAGAGGCAGATATAATTGATACATTTATTTGCTTTTTCTTAAAATAAGAATCAAATCATGAACAGCTGGTAAAACACTGATTTACATTATGTCATCATAAGCATGTATAATGCTCATGTTTTGAAACAGTAATGGCCCATGTTAATTGTGCTGTATCTTTCAATTTTAATTATAATTTAGATAAAGTGTTTCAATATTTCTTACCAGGTTCTGGAAGGTCTAATTTTGCCCGCTTTAGTTCTGCCATAGAAATCTGAAGTTGCTCTATTACAAAGTCATCTTCAAAAAAAAAGTCCTTTGCCAAGGTCTCCTGAAGAAATTCCACAAGTTCTTCCATAGACAATTTCATTAAGTGTTCTAAGAAAGGATGAGAGACATAAAAATGCTATGCCAACAGCAACTTTAGGTAGAGAAAGAATTCTTTCTGCTATTCTGGAGCAGTATTTTTTTAAGGGGCACAACAAATTAAATATGGTATTGTGAATATCACTGAAACTCAGTATGACAGGAATATTTTGATATTAAAGCAGTCACAGAGAAAAGCAGGTGCTCGTACCACGGGGGACAGGGAGGTGAATACTACTAAATACCTTCTCATGGTTTAGAGAACCATACCCGGGCATTAATATTAACCCAGAGCAAGAGCTCCTTTTGATACAATGAACACAGACCATCTATGATGATGAGAGTTCTTTCTGTTTTAGTGGTATGAGCTCCAGATGCATTTTTAGGTCTATATTTTCTACTGTTTCAGAATTCAAAAAAAAATTGCATTACTAGTTTTATTTTTATTTCTACTTATGAAATCAATTTTATTGGAAAAATTCAAAGTACAGATACAAAACAGAAAGTAAAAATCAGGTAAGATCCCATTAGCTACTGCCCTATAAGATGTGTGTACATGTGCATTAATTTTAAAAAGTAAATTATATTTTCCATGATATTCACTTCCTTGCTTTTTTCTCACTCGATAATGAATGCATATATCACTGATATTTCTTAGTTCAACAAGTATAATTTTATACCATCATTATTAAGAACTATAAGAGTCCACTGTATATATGTACTATACTTTTTAATATTGCACATTTATGTTGTTTCTTTGTTTTTCTCTTCTTTTCTTTTTTTAACTATTTAAAACCACCATGTGGTGAACCTCTGGTAGCACTGTCTCTGAATATTGTTAAGGCAATCAGGAAATAACCAAGAGAAAACCTTGGGAGCTTCAGCTAACTATTGGTTAAGGGTCCCAGACACAGTTTTTGAAACTTTAAATGGCGGTGAAGGAATGTCTTGTAGTCTTTGAGCTCTCTTTTCCTAAGAAAACATACATAGCAGCAGACTTTATTACACAGCTTTAGTCTAATGAAATGATAGTACATAAAGTATTAATAGTTGTTATGCTTAAAGATTATTTACAAAGGGTGAAGAAACTTTTTACTTGTCAAAATTAATCAAGAGTCATATAAATAAAACACACTTGAAGTAGGAGAAGAGAGCTATGGAGAAATAGAACACCATGTTTCTACTTCTCATGTTTAGGGAACATTAAAGTAGTAAGTATATATCTTAATAAAAAGTATTTACCTTTATTCTACATCTTGGTCAGTTCATAATCCAGAAAGAGGAAAGGGGAGGGGAAAGACTGAGGGAAATTGACTGATTTCCTGTGGTTCTATGAGTCTTGAGGACAATTCACTGTCACTTGTTTTCTTTGGTGGTGTGGTCTGTGAGTTGGGGGAGTACGGGTTTGGGTGTCAGAGGAGCGAACCACAACACTTCTGAATCCTTTTCTTGCCGAGTGAATAGTACAGATATGATTTTAAAGGGAGTTTTCACTCCCGTCTAAAGTTTGGATAATCTGGAGCTTGTAAAGTCCATGCTTTTCAGGTAAGCAATCAAGCAATCTTATATTAAAGTACCTACTGTGTACTTAGAACAGCACCATGCACAGCTGGGAAAACACTACAAAACATGACCCCAAGTCCTTAATTAGATCGTAATTTAGTTTGGGAGGCTGAACAGATGAATCATTCAAGAACAGCATAAGAGTAGAAAACAGTGAACATGAAACTATGCTGTGTGGCTGAATTGGAAGCGCACATGCAGTTCTGAAGCTTTCAGTGATTCTCTGCGTAGTTACAAAAGAAGTCATATTTTTTATGGGTGAATTGAGATGTTAAGATTGATAAGGCCCTTCATTTCATGAAGAAAAACTCTCATTTCTTGATTTTAAAATAAGGTATAGCACATCGAATTTACATAGCCTTTGAAATATTGCAACTGCAGGCTTTTTAAAGCCTTGTTGCATTAAGGCAACTATAGCTGTGGACTGTGCTTGCCCCAGAGGCCACAAGGCAGTCAAGCAGAGAGATCTGCTGAAGGTTCCCCATCTTTGTTCTACACCTTGACGATGGATGCATTTTTCCTGGATAGAGGAGACAGTAATGGAAAATGTCCTCTCTAGACCTTTTAATTAAGGCACCTGGTTTCTTTGGTCTCTCTCTCCTCCTATTACAAAGCTGAGATTCAGAATGATAAAAAGGATGAATGGGATCCCAGTGGAAACAAACACTTAATAAGATTAGTATTATTAGCAAAACCACCACATTACATTCTACTGTTTAAGTATGAAAATAATAAAAAAATAAAACTGATATAGAGAAAAGAATCAAATACCTTTGCAATAGGTAAGCTTCTAGTCATAAGGTTCAGTGAAAATAATTACCAACTGAAGATAATTTCTTCACTGACTTTCAGAAATTTTTTAAACTCATTACTAAAAGAAAATGACTTTGAGTGGGGAATGATACATCAGAGTTAAAACATGGCTAGATTGTTGTGATTTTTATAGTTAAACATCTTCTTACTTTTGTGTAATTTTAAGATTGTATAAGACATAGCAGTAAGAACTCGTTCTCCTTCAAAGATGTAGATATCCCATATTCTGAGGTTTAGAGTAAAGGGAGTCTATAATTAAAGACAAAACAGAAATAAGGTTAATAGTTTGCCTTGTATGGTAGTTATAATTTTATGATTGGGTTTCATAAACAAATACTTACACGATCAAGGAAACATTGAAAAAACCATTTCATTGTATAAAAGCTTGTGTAGATCTCTTGAGAGTCCTGAAAAAACAAAGACTTCATAATTTCTGGATTACAGCAAACGAAGTCTGACACATAACACTGGAAGTTAGGGAAGCTGAAGAAAGTAGCTATCACAGCTAAACATTAACCCATTTCATTACAAATCTTTTTTCATGCTGCTCGAGGAATTCCATTTTTTCTCTTCTTACTCCCTCTTCTTCTCACTTTTACTTTTGAAAATCAAATCCTTTTCATGATAGGATTGTAATACAACATTTTGATTCTCTTTAATACAGTTTATAGTGAAGTATCTTTGCTTTACTAAACTATGTTTTAATGTTATAGAGCATATGTAGTTCACTAAGAATGAGTTTGTATATCCTTAAAATACTTTTTGTGCTATTAAAATACCTTAAAATTTACTGAAAATATCACATTATCTTTATAATTTTGTTTGTATATATCAGCATCAAAGAAGTCTGAGTTAAGGCTGTGACAGTTTATCAACATTAAGCTTCATAAATCCAATGTTCTTCAAACAACTGCATAGTAAATGAAATGGAAAACACTATAAATCAATATGGTAATTGGGATCCAAGGCTGCACTCAATTATTCTAGCTTTCTTCTTCTTTTTTTTTAAGATTTTGTTCATTTATTTTTAAAGAGAGGGGAAAGGATGGAGAAAGAGAGGGAAAGAAACACTGATGTGAGAGAGCAATACTGATCAGTTGCCTCTTGCATTCTCCTAACCAGGGACCTGTCTCCTGCAATCCAGGCATATGCCCTGACCAGGAATCAAACCAGCAACCTTCCCGTCTGCAGGCCGGTGCTCAATCCACTGAGTCACACCAGCCAGGGTTCTAGCTTTATTCTTGATGCAGGTGGGTTGAAGTCAATGTCATGTCTACCTACCAAGTGTTGCTTAAGCTTGGACAGAAATTTATTCAGTATTTTTTCATGATGTTCTTGAAACCTCAAGAGCTTAGGAAAACCATGGACAAAAAAGCCTAGAATACAAACATAAAAATATTTTTTAAACAAGATCAATAAAAACCCCTATTTTAAAATGCAACATAGGTTTCATCTTTAATTGCCAGAAACAACAACAAAAACAAACCCAGGAGTTACCTAAATACTTTTCCTCCCCGCCACACAAAATAATTGTGTATGAATTGGTTAATAAAATCTGTAGTCTAATATTTGTTTTCTAAAGATCTCCTATAATCTTATAAAAATATAAAAGAGAACAGAATACTTCTATATTGAAAGGAAAACTAAGAAACCAAGGCAAAAATGGAAACAAGCCATTTATCAAAATTACCCCTTCTTAAAATATCAGATCATATCCTGATTTGTTATCATTTTGTTTTTACTGTTTATTATATAACAAATATTTTATTACTTTTTTCAGGTTTACTCTAAAAATTTCATTATATCATGCTTTCAAAGTTTTTATCTTTTTAATCCTTTCAGTAAGTGATATTTATTTTTAACAGCAGTTAAAATATACTACGTGATCAGTGTTACATCAGAAATGGTGTTTTACCCCAACTGATTATACAATATAATGTATAAGATTTCTAGGCTACAACTAATTGTAATTCAGTGAATAGTAATTCAGTATTAATTTTGTGTATTTAATTCACGGAACTTTATATCTATTTTTATTCATAGATTTCAGACATTCTACACAATCCATTAAAAAGGATGTATACTTAATGGATTTATAGTTTTTCCCTATTTGTATTTAACAACCTGGATTTTATATAACTTTGAAAGATGTTAATAGATGTTCTATGTTTAAAAAATAATCCAGGGGAAACGCTCTACATTATACATATCCTTCTTGGATATTCATGATACATATGAGCTTCTTAAGGCTTCTAAGTTATTCTACAAAGAAACATTTTTCTTTGTTTAACTTGGTCTTCTAGAATTATTTGATCTTGGGGACCTCCCCCACCTACCCCTCAAAAAAATCCACACCTGTTTCCTAAAAGTGAAACTATGTTCCTCACATACTATTGGGAAACACTGCTTTATAATCTTTGGAGAAGGGCTATTTCTTAACTACTTCTCAATTTTCTAAGATGTGTGTAAAAATTTATACAGATAGACATTACTATTAGTAATATTTTCCAGTGAGATGATTTCATAAAAAAATTCACATCTCTATATGTGCCACTTTCACGGTCAATCTGATAATAACAAGAACTGGAAGAATTTCAATAAGTCTGATTTTTTAAAAAAAGCAATGCCCATCATAATAAATACTAGCTAAGACACCCGATCTTTCTTCACTTTTCAGTGACATCCCAGACTTGATATTCTAAATCTCGTTTTCTTCAGTCCTCACTTTATTGTTTACATTTATATGTGAAACTTTCATACATGAAATGCAAAAAAAAATGACTTCTTTGAAATTGGACAGTCTTCTACATAATTACATATACTTAAATTACAACAATCCATGTACTTAAACATATATCAGCAATATCATCCCAAGGTTAAGCAAAATAAAAATTGATATCCGGCAGAGTTATTTTTCTTCAAGATGCTTTTTAAATGATACTGTCTACTGGATGGCAATTTGGTATAACATGTCATACTTTTGGAGTCTATTGGTGAGGTGCAAAGTGTCCGAGAACAGTTATCATGAAGATAGTATTTATTAAAAAAAAACTCACAAGGAACACTAAGGGAGACAACCAAATGCTAACACACACGCGTGCACATTTTTGCGGGCACACACACACACACACAGACCATGCACATACAAAATACCCCCCCTGAAAAAAAAAAAACACAAGGTAAGAATGTGAGATTTAATAGCTATAAACTATAGAAGGTCATGGTTTTGAAATATAAAAACATCACTTTAAACATGTTGCAGGTTCCCCACAATATAAAGTTTAAATATCACAGAACTTACATGACCCATTCCTACGGTGATTAGTGTTAGATTTTGGTTTTAGTTTGGTATTATCACATGAATGGCATTGGGAAAATAATTTTGCATTATATGGACAAATGTCACTTTAATTTCCAAGACAAGTTATAATCCAGAGTCTTAAACAAAGTTTATTGCATATGCTTGGCAAATAAAAGGACATGGTTATTAAAACCAATCTTCTAATTTGAAAAACAAAAAAGTGCCCAGGATGTGATATCAGCCTTTTATGTGAAATGGAATCTATTTTATGGTTGAAAGAACTAAAACACACACTTGTAATATGAAAGTACTTTATTATGTACCTTTTCTTTAAATACCGTGAGCATCCTTTTTCAATGAATATTCTTTGACAATCATATACAACAATATCCAATCAATAATAAACAGTTTACTGAAATGATAATTGCATAACTGTCTAAAAGTTTTTATCAAAAGGCCTCTTTTTTCTCCCAATAATACAGCTTTTCTAAAACTGCTCTGAACCTAAATTAGTCTCTTCTGATTACAGGGGCAAGTAAGAAAATAATTTTAAAATGCCAACAATATACTCTGGGGCACACACAAAGGGATATAAACGTGAACAGAAAAATTCATTAGAGTTCAATAAAGGAGAATGAAATTAAAAAATTGTAACAAACAGTAATTAACAGAACAAGCCCCTAGACAGTAAGTTTTTGTACTTAACTCAACCAAGCATCTTCTACAGTTTGCCTTTTTTCTCCCTCTCCTGCTTATTGTTTATGATAAACTATGGGGCTTTCTTACCGTGCATGGCATGCTTGGGGCCTGAGAAGAGTTTGACCAGGGCCCAGAAGGCATCCTCTTCATTCATATACATAAGGAGTAAAGCTGTGATCTGGCTCATCCCCTGACAGTAGCCAACTTCCTGAAGAGTAGATGACAGCACAGAAACCGGGGGCTTTAAGATCAAATTACATGCTTATGCACATATAAAAAAACATGACTTATAAAATAATCAGAAAATGCCTAAATACATTCTTGAATGAGCAATTCTGTAGAAAAATATTAAAATCTTCATAGCATTGAGCCACATTCTATAAAAGAATAAGATTGTGTTCAAGAATAAATTTATAGGTATGAACAAAATCTAAACCTAAATGTATTTTTATTGCCCCCTGTTCAACTGTTACACCCTCTGTAAAGAGCACTTACAGGTTTTTTTCATTTTTATGTATGCTTCTCAGCTCAATATCCCTCCTCTTTGCGCAGGTGCTAGCAAACCTCTCTCCTCCTACAGTGCCAGTTCATGGTCTGGCCTTCTCTAGATTTCTGGACCTTTATATACACACATTTGCAGACACACACCCAACCTATGCCCCTGAGGACTGCCCATTCTCCCCATGTTCCCTGCTTCTAATGTGGCCTTAGGCATCCATGTTGGTTGCACGTGAACCAAAACTGATGGAGCAGAAGAGGACACCTCACCCCAGGGGAACAATTAATTGGCTGCACTGGCTAATCACAAACTCTTTCTAGGAAATCTGAATAAAGCCTGAGACTGGAATCAGATGGTGATGTGTACTTGAATACAGTGGTCACAGTGAGTCTATGGGTGTACTTTTAGCCATGGAAAAATTGCTAAGTAGGCAAAGAAAGTAATCTGGAGAAATAATGGAATAAACAGCTTACAGAGTCAGCATGTGGCCCAAGTGGAAGAGATAAAAAGCGTAGCTCTTTCTCACTGAAGGCTTCTTACTTTTCAGTTCCAACTCCCATGAGGCCCAACTATGGCTTCTATGAAAAGTCCCTTTAGTATGCTCCTTTTTAACTTGCCCTAGTTGGAGAATTTCTGTCCCTTGTAACTTAAAGCTTTTTATTACAATAGAAATTACATATCTCAACGTTCAAGGTTGTCTTCCCTGAAATCTAGTCATAAGCATTTATTTAACATCCAAATTACACTCAATCCTAGTTGATCTTTCCCCAAATTATTATCTCCCCCACCAAAATGATAAATATCTAAAGCAAAACATGTTCCATTATCAGAAAGGTTAGTCTTAGCCTGCTCTTGGAAATAGCAAGCTGGCACAGGTAGTATCCTAGCTGAACCTCACTGAATGGATAAAAAACAAAGCAAAAATTAATCTAACTACCAACTTCCTATCCTTCTAGCCCTGCTCATTGCCAGTCCTACTGCCATAAAATATAAACAAAACAAACAACAACATCAGAATAATAAAACAGTCTGGAGAAAGAGGGAAACAGTGAGATTCACTGACATGCTATGGTTTTTCCCACTTCTAAATCAGCTTTGCTCTATGAGCCAGGGTTACTGTAAGAGATCCATAGAGCTCAAAGAATGTGGGAATGTCTTCATCTAGTCCTGAGATGAAGAAACTCAGCCCAAAATGGCCTTGTGAGGAAGGGGGTGCTGAAAGCTTCCTCCCATTCCTCAGAATAAACCTCAAAAAGCTTGGGGCAGGCATGCTCCAACTTACCGTGTTATAAATAGAATATGCAGCAAGAACATGGAACAGGGATTGTTGCCTAGAAAAAAGAAAATTCACACTGAACACGGCTTAGTTATTTCACAGATTTTAAAAATTATAAACTTAAAAAAACAGGTTGACTGAAAATAAATAGATAATCCAAATAAAGTTACTATTATAATAAAGAAATGATCCCACGCTCAAATTTTAACAATATTCTATATGGTTCAAATTTGAGGTTAGATAACATTCATTTTGTAGAAAGAATTTATACCAAAAAGCACAAAAGGCTTCACAGTTTCTTAAATGTGTTACCTTCTTTCGTTGGAGCAAATGGCTTGACAGAACCGTGGGAGCTATGTGCAATACCTGTACGGTGTGGCAACCTTTTCCAGGAGGCTGAATATGCTCTAAATCAGCCTCTGATACACGATGCTGTCTCTCCCACAGCCAGGGGTCAGGGTCCAATACTGAAGGAGTGGATATGGGAAGGGCTCCACCAGTACTATCTCTGCTATTCCACTAGCAAAATGTTTGTTTCCCTTCCCATCAACCTGAGGTCCTCTGGCAGTCAGGAGATATTATTTTCAAAGAGAGGAAGGCTTCCACAAGGAGGCACAACAGTGATTCCCCTGAACTGGAAGTTGACATTGCCACCCAGACACTTTGGGCTCCTCATGTCTCTGAATTAACAGGAAAGAAGGGGGTGACTGTATTGGCCAGGGTGGTTGATACTGATTATTAAGGGGAAACTGAGTTGCTACTAGATGATGGACGCAAGGAAGCCTAAGTCTAAAATACAGGAAAACATTTAGGGTGTCTCTTAGCATTACCAAAACCTGAGATTAAAGTCAACAGAAAACGGTAACAATCCAATTTGGGCTGGATTGCTAATGATCCAGATCCTTTAGGAATAAAGGTTTAGGTCACCCCCACCAGGTACAAACCATAATCAGCGGTGGTACTTGCTGAGGGCAAAGGAAATACGCAACGAGGAACAGAAAGAGAGTTATAAACCAGCTATGACCACACGCCCAGTTGCAGAAATGAAGATTATAAATGAGTACTTCTTCCTTATTTTGATATATGTTTGCATGTATGTTAAAAGTATTTTGTTTTCTCCCTTCTCTTTTCCCTAATCATCTTAGATGAGATCTTTTAACAATAGTTAACTTTATAGCACAGTAATTAGCTTATAGAGTATCAAAGCAGAACAGTGAACATGCATCCTTTTGTGTGGAAAGGATTAACATAATCAGTCATAAGCAGAACAGTTAGGCAAAAGTATAACTTTGTTACTGCCTTTATTTGAAAATTAAATTGACAAGGGTTGACTGTGATGGTCAACTTTGTCAACCTGGCTCAGCTACAATACCCAGTCACTCCAACACTAATCTGGATGTTGCTATAAAGGAGATGTTTTGTACATGTGATTAAAATCCATAACCAGTTGACTTGAAGTAAGGGAGATCATCCTAGATAATCTGGGTGGGCCTGATTCGATCTGTAAGAGCAGATCTGTGGCTTCCCAGAAGAAGTTCCCCCTGAGGCCAGCAGCTTCAGTTCACACCCAGGAGGCCCCAGCCTGCTCTTCCTGCCAGCTTGCTCTGTGGACCTCGGACTGCCTAGTCAGCCCCCTCCTTTGTGTAAGCCAATTCCTCACAATGATTCTCTTTAGTATATATCTCTTACTGGTTTCTGTTTCTCTGGTTGAACCCTAACCAATACAGAGGTCAACAAAACTATACCTTCCATTCATAAATCGTCATAGTCATTTATTTCATTCATTTCCCACTTTTTTTGTTTCATCTGTGCATGGGGTCAAGGTTTAGGGGTGTTATTTATTACTGACAGTTCTTGAAAAGCAACACAATCTCTCATTTCTTTTCTAAGACTTTTAATAAAGTATCTATCATAGTTTTAAGAATTCACAAATCATAAAATGATTCTTTACCAATTTCAAGCACCAACTATGTCAAAAATTTAAAGTGTTAAGTTAAATGTGAACCTAAGTTTCATACAACATGAATTAAATGATCTGCAAAAGCTTAATGTTTAGGACTTGAATGAAGATTAGTGTTTATGAGGCACTCAACCCTCACATTTTTTTAAAATAAATTCTCATAGGATCTTTTTTTAATAATTATTTTTAGAGAGGGAAGGGAGGGAGAAAGAGAGAAAGAGAGAAACACTAATGTGTGGTTGCTGGGGACTGTGGCCTGCAACCCAGGCATGTGCCCTGACTGGGAATCGAACCTGCGATGCTTTGGTTCACAGCCTGTGCTCAACCCACTGAGCTACGCCAGCCAGGGCAAAATAAAATAAAATTTTAAAGAATATACACATAACAAAATGGGGTACCATTTGTCAAGACCAACTGGCCACGTGTTGCACTATGAGTCACTAGGACCCAGGCCAACTGTTTTGGTAGAAATAGATACATACTCTGGGTATAGGTTTTTATATTCTCCCCATGGAGCTACAACTAGAACCACTATCCAGAGGTTTATAAAATGTTCGATCTGCTGGTATAGAATTCCACATAACACCACAGCAGACCAGGCTACCTGTTTTACAGCAACAGATACTTGGGAGTAGGCCCAGGCCAAGAGATCCGCTAACCGTTGCACAGCTCACACTGGAAGGGCCCGGCGCTGTCCTCCCCAGCATGCGCACCTCAGCCTGCGAGTTATTTCGAGCTGGAGCAGTCGAGACCGACCACTCTTCCACCTCTTGGTCTGAGTTGTGAGGCTGGGAGGCGTTTTATGTGAACTTGGGTCCCATCTCTCTTTTGGAGCAGCCTGTCAACAGAACACATGTTCCTTTGTCCACTTTGCAGTTTCTAAAGGGTCCACACCATTCTTGGGGCCAAATTTCCAAGGCTGCACAAACCATAATTCCAACTTGGAAGGTGGTGGCCTTTAATTCACCAACTATATTGATTTCTTCTTGGCACTGGGACCTTAACCAGCCTTGTAAGTTGTGCACATAACTTCTGGTCTGAGCACACAGATCTTTGTGATGCACGATCACCAACCGGCAGTGACCACAGAATGCTGTGGATGGCTCGTTGACACACGAGAAATGAACATACACAGAAACAGGCAATTTTCTGTGGAGAAGTAGGGACGGAGTGGCCACCCTCTGTAGGGGAGGGCGCCCAACCCTCACATTTTTAAGTTAATAAAGATTTGATAAAGACTATTTATAAATGCTATCTACATTGTATAATATTAAAGTTTACTTACTTAACACCATATCTGTCTCTAAACATAATATGGTCCCTAAATGTGCGGTTGACATCAAGGTCTATTTGTCTGATATCAGGAGAACAACCACGTGCTCTGTGCTTTAATTTCTGAAGAGAAAAAAAGAAGAAGAAAGCATATTTTTTATGGAAATCAGCTGTTGAAAAATCTATGAAAAACAGTACAATAATTCTCATTTAAAATACATTTTGGTTTAGGAAAATCATTCCCATGGTTCAAACATGAAAACAACATAAACAGGAACACAGTGAAAAGGTTCTCTCCCATTCACACCTGTCTCTCCTACTCCCGTTTCCTCCCTCTTCCCATCACCTCTTTTTTCTAACACTCATCAACAGAGGTAGATTTCAATTTTGGATTTGCATTGCTAGGACTATGTAAAAGCTCTTCACAGCTGAGTCACACAGTTCACTATGATTTTTTTTCTTTCCAACACAATATTCTTGTCTTCCTTGGAGCTGAACACTGCATTATTTCTTGACTTGCTTGTTTTCTACGTAGCACTCTTCAAGTTGCATAAATGTCCTCTGAAGACATTCAAATGGAAGGGGCATTCTCTCCATTTCAACTTCTCGCAGACATAGCTCCCAGAGCCTTCTGACCTATTCTGGTTTGGGCGGCCACACAGCTGGTGTCTTGGGGTCTACCTTCACGCTCAACGAGGCCACCTTTGCTTGGGTCTCCTGTTCCCTGAATTTCACATCTTTCCTGGTTTACTCCCTTGTTCTGAAGGAGCATATCCTCCAGTAGCTCCTCTGAAAGGGTGTATGAAAGATACATTTTTGAAACTTTGAATATCTGATGGCTACCTTCTTTCTTAACTATTTGGCTATTTTGAATTCTGAGTCGGAAAATATTTTTGCTCAAAAAGCACTGACTTCACTGTCTTCTAACTTTTGGTGTTTGCATTCTAATTCCTGCTTGTTTACAGGAAGTCTGTTTTTTCTCTCTAGAAGCTTACAGGAGTTTCTTTCTCCATGTCTGAAACTTCATATCTCTGCTTGGTTTAGATCTATTTTTATCCACAGGGTTGGACACTTGATGGATCTTTTCAATCTTAAAACCTCATACATCTCTGAGTTCTGAGAAATTTTCATGATTCATTTGTTGATTTATCCAGGCTCCCCTCCCACATTCCCATTTTCTCTTTCCGGAACTCTTATTATTACAGTGTGGGATCTCCTGGGCTGTCATTTAATTTTCTTATATTTTCTTTATCATTTTCCATCTCTTTGACTTTATAATCTACTTTCTGGGAAATCAATTGTTATTTTCAAACCCTCCTCTAGGATCTTTCATTTCTATTATCATTTTTATATTCATAAGCTCTTTGTTTTTCTCAAATGTTCCTTTTTATAGCATTCTATACTTGTTTTATGGATGCAATATCTATTTTTATCCCTCTGAAGATATTAGTGATAGTTTTTTTGTTTTCTTCTTGAGCTCTAGTCTGTTTCTTATAAGTTGCTTTTTCCCATTCGTTCTCATTTGTCTTTCATATTAGCTCATTTTTCTCAAATGAACAGTGATACTTCATTGTCTGCTTATATTTAAAAGCAGGAGACTAAAAACTGGTGGAAACTCTGTGTGCAGAGGTGGGGATTCCCAACTGTGTCTTCACAGGTTGAGCAGTAGCTGCCCATGTTCTGAGAATGGAGTAGAGGGAAAGGCTGCAATGCCCCAAATTCAGGGTATTCAATTCTTTTGCGCTTTCAATACAGCAGCCCCACCCTGGGCAGTGTCCGTGTTCTCTCCTACCCAGAGGCCCTCTGTTTTACCCTCTCCAAACGGCAAACCTTCAGTCTCCTGCCAGGGTGGGGAGGGACTGAGGGGTCTCACTGCTTCTGCAGCAGACTTCTTTACTTCTACTACCAAGGAACCTGAACTGGAAATTACCAAGGTTTTTGGAGATTTTGAGATAAAAACCAGGTGCTTCTCCAATTTCTCACTGCAAGCCTACAATTAGTTTTCTCATGTTTGCTAAGATAGGTAAGTATTTGCCTGAATTCTGGTTTCTAAAAATTGGCAGCTCTTAAATTTCTTCTCCTATTTTCTCTTCCTTGAGGTTTGCCTTTTAAAACACTCTCTGCTGTTAATTTAGTGGCATTTCACAATTTAGGGGCACTAAATGGCAATGTTTAATCACCCATGTTTAACCAGATGGGAGATTAAAATTTATATAATTTATATTTTCCCATGCTTAAGTATAATTACGCATCTATATACATATGTTATATTGACCTACCTACCATGTACTAGTAATATATATATTTCTGCTAAAATCAATTCCAAAAATATATATAAAAACATAACTTTCAATTCCTGACTTAAGCTAACAGTGAAAATATGAGGGCTATCTTGGATATGTGTGTTTATGTTAAGTGTTTTCTATGTGCAGTTTTGTGTTTTGAGGTACAGCTCAGAGAAAAGCAGTTCCTGTAACTTTTTAAAACAGAAAAAGTAACCATGGCACATTTTAGAGTTCCAAAGACGGAGGAGGATACTTATAGTACTATACTGGAACCACACAACCACTGAAATGTAATTGTATGCTACTTCTTATAGAAGCTGGTCCAGAATACATTACAAAAGTAATAAACTTTATATATTTGTTCTTTAAATATCTGGGGGAAAAGGATAATGGGTTAGTAAAAAGGTTCCATTGTTGCTGATAGGCCTCTTGGTAAAAGATAAGATGTCAAAAAACAGAAAGAAAATGTTTGATAATACATGATAAAATAGAATTTAAAATAAAATTTAGTTGAAAGGGAGAAAAACACCTAAACACATCTATAATATCAGCTTCTCTAGAAGACAAGAAAACCCAACATAAAAAGAAAAAACTTCACGATAGAAACAAAGCTCAGCTGAGTAAGAAAATAAAATGGTCAGAAAGATTGTTTATGCCCTAGCCTGTTTACATGTTAATGTGCACAGCACAAGAAATCAAGCATATTTCTTATCTTAATGAAAAGAGGTTAGAAGCTTCTCTAGTTATCTCTGAGACTGGGTGGGTTGAGATTCATGATTATCACAACGATATAAGAATAAACACCTTATTTAAAAGAAATAGGAAATAATGAACCTATAAAACTGAGGGCAGAAGTACTGTGGAAGCATTTAAATGAAAAATTAGCACTTTGAGTTTGGCCTACAAGATTATTAAGCCCCACTAAGACTGTAGATGATGTTGCTAACCTCTACGGGCTGAACCTCTCCCAGCTGCAGGACACAGCATCACTAATGATGAGATACAATTAAAAGAATAGGAGAACAGGTGGGGACACCAGGTCAGGAGTCAGGACAATTTGACAATCTGAGAAAAACTTTAGAAGGTTAAGAAAAGTAGGTTTAGTAGAAAATTTATTTCTACTAAATTTCCAACTTGAATAGAACAATTTACACAACTTTTACAAAAGGAGAGGAAGAGAGACTGACAAAGAAAGGAAGTCTTGGTTAAATAATGATGCTGGGGAAACTCAGAATAAAAAAATGTTTATAATAGTGTTGAAAATTATAAGCTTGAAGGTCTTGGTGAGCAAGTCATTGAATAATGATGCTGGGGGAAACTCGAAGAGTAAAAATACTGTTTATGATAGTGTTGAAAATGATAGCTGGAAAGTCTCGGTGAGCAATCCATTTTTCTTATTGTTATTGTATGATTGTTTTTTCATTAAATGGTTCTCGTATTAACCAGTCACTGGAAAAAATCTTATTCTATGTAGAAAAGGACTAATATATATAACGGAAAACCACAGTTCTAATATTAGCACATATACTGGGTTGAACGGTCTTCTCTCTAAAATTCTTGTTTACCTAGAAACTATGACTATGACCTGGTTTGGAAATGGGGTCTTTGCAGATGTAATAAAATTAAGGTGAGGTCACACTGGATTAGGGTTGACCCTAAATCCAATGACAGGTGTCCTTATAGGGCCAGACACAGAGACACACACAGGGAAGAATCCATGTGAAGGTGAAGACAGAAATTAGAGTGATGCAGAAACAACGCAAGCACACCAAAGACTGCTGGCAACCACCAGAGTTTAGGAAGCGTCAAGGAAGGGTTCTTCCCTAGAGCCTTGGGAGAGAGTAGGGTCCCACTGACACCTTGATTTCAGGCTGTTATCTCCCACAATTGTGAGAGAATAAATTTCCAATATTTTAAGCCACTCAGTCTGTGGCACTTTGTTGGTCCTAGGAAATGCACACAGCATGCTAATATTTACTAAGCACAAACCGCAGGCCAGGCACACTGAGGAAGCACTAGATTACATTTTGTATGTTCTCTCAGACATCAATTTCAACACTGGCTGTCCAACTATGACTAAAACCAAACATTTAATCCACACTCTAAAATAATTTGAAATTCTAAAACCATGAAAATAAACTTATAGTATGTGTAGGGTCCAATCAGCTAATTTTGAAAATCTATTTGTTATACAAAACAATTCTTTAAATTAACAAGTATTTATTACCTTCATCTTGATGAAATTTTACATGTATTTCAATGAAAATATCAAAAGAGAATTCCAAAACCCCTTTTTATAACCAAAATTGGGTTTAAATAATTTCTTTGTTCCATCTATTCTATTTTATTCTACTTACATACATTTTCTGAGTAACATATTTCAAACTGATTCTCAGAC
Source organism: Tonatia bakeri (assembly GCA_004024845.1). NCBI lineage: Eukaryota > Metazoa > Chordata > Mammalia > Chiroptera > Phyllostomidae > Tonatia > Tonatia bakeri. The sequence continues at coordinate 139,352 of PVIA01003528.1, read as the reverse complement.
ATAAGTGTCTTACCCCTTTTAAAGATTGATATAAAATTTAGGTTTTGAAGTATTATAACTGACAAAGAAGTAAATTTAATGCATGAGGTAATTTGAGGAATGTATTACTGATTACTGAATACAGTTTAGCTCTGTATTAATAAATAATAAAACCTAATAATCTTCAGGAAAATTCTTTTTCATGTTTAGAAGAAAACAGTCAATCATATACTGGCAGTTGTTGGATAAATTGAATTCTGCTATTATTTTCCCATAACTAAAAGTAACCCTGGAAAATCTCTTTATTAACACTACATTGCAAATAAGCAGCTACAATCAGGTCTTAGTCAATTTTTCTTATGAGTATGGCTCAACATTGATTGATCATTTCAAGCATTTGAAAAGCACTTAATACTGATAACAGAAAATAACATTTTCACTGAAGTACTTGTTTGAAATTTAGGAAGGAGACTTCAATAAACAAAACAAGAAAACAGATTTTGGATTTATAATAGGCTTATAAATCCAATGTGATATCATTTTAATATAATTTTAAATGATTATATGAATGTCTCTGATCACCTTGAATGCTAAAAGAAATGGATTTTACTTTTGCATTTTAAAATAACACGCTGGCTTCAGAAACTCACACTATAAAGGTCCCTCGTTTCTTCTTTCATCTTAGGGATCTCAAGAAGCAGAGCCCAGACTTCACCTCGGAGCTGGAGTGGGATCCCCTTGTAAATTCTCCTATGAAACTTATGAAAAGAAACAAACTGAAGTTACAAACTGACAAAAGTTTAGACTGGTCCCTTAAATCAAATTAATTAATATTTATTACTCTTTTATTTTCAAAGTATCCATGACAATTAATGACACATTTTAACATGGCACGTTTGGATACTATTATCTCTACATTTCAGATCTTAACAGGGAGACATATTCACAGAAAATAAGAAAATAAACAATAAAATGTTAAGTATGTCTAGTACATTAGTATTTTGATACCATTCATAAAAAGGTGTTCCCTAAGTGGCATGAAAGCATAATCATTGCTTTTTTTAAGTTGTGAACATTCCCTGTTGATATAATTAACTAGTATACACTCTCTTCCTTTTGACCCCTACACCTAACAGGCTCCAAATAATAAAAAGGTTGCCATGTGTCAAAAGTATCTTCATGGAGTGTAGTGAGTACTGTTCACCCTAATCTCTTTCCCACCACCCTCTTGCCTTCTCTCTGGGGCTCTCTAGAACACAGCAAACCCATAATCTGAGTTAATTTCTATTCCTCCCTGTACTTTCCCCCACTCCCACACACTCCCTCTTCCCACTTCTCTTTTCAATTCTAATAATTTCTTCAGGAACACCTTTGTCCTGCAGAAAGTAACCAGAGGAGAGAGAAGAGGGAATTTCAGGGGAAAAGGGGAAGGGTTTACAGGAACAAAGTTAAAAGACACATGGATAAAAGCTAGGGGAAGGGTGGTAATGGGAGGGAAGTTGGGAGGGGGCTGGGTGGGCTTGATTGGGAGTAAAGGGGAGAAAACTGTACTTGAACAATCATTAAAATTTAAAAAAAAAAGGAACACCTTTGTCCTTCCCTTAATGACACTGACCCTATCTGATCAGACAAAAATAATGATACATTTCCATCAAGAAGGAAAATCATTACTTTTGAATGAAATTAGCCATAAAACATCAGTACTATCCATTCTTTGGTTCCTTGAAAATACACTGCTAATGCTCTAAGAATCTTAATACTCAATATACTTCTCTATCTAGTAATTATATCTTTTTCCTCAAAGCTAATTATTCAAAATAACATACAAGCCTTCTAAGGTCATTACAAAATTTGCCTAATAAAACTTGGAAACTTAAAAGCAGAGATGGAAATGATTAGACAAATTACAGCAGAAATCTTAAGGAATAAGGTAGGGATAGGTGCATAACTACCTTTATGATCAAAATAAGATATTTAAATAGAATGGCTACGAAAATAAGATGTACATTCTAATAAATGGCTAAGAAAATAAGATCTTAGTTCTAATCACTGAAATTTTGGTGAACTATGAATAAGCAGAGCTTCAATTTCTACTACTACACTACTTAGATATTTAGAAACTAAAGCTTTAGTAAGTCAGACATGATGTGATTTGTGAAACTTTGATTATGTAGTTTAAAATTAGTGATACTATAGAGCAACTTTTACTGTGAAACAGTGAATATTATGAAATTGATTTAATTAGATAATTACATAATTTCAGTTTTGTTCTTTTGGTATAAACATAATATGCCTCAGATTTTAAATTTCGGCAGATAGTGACTAAAATCTTAGAAGTTTAATGTATACAGCAGCTCTAAGTAGAAGAATATATACAGAAAGGTTTTGTGTAAACTAGACTCTGCTACTTATAAAATTTCTCCCCATGTACTAAACACTCACCACCATTAATTGCAAATTTAATGTGGTAAAAAAAAAAAAAGCAAGTGATTTATTTTCCTAAACAAAGCCTGTCATCTGTCAAAATTGCCTCAAAATCATAATAAACTGCTTTTAAAGATATATCATCCACTAAAAGTTACTTCAATTATCTCCTAAATTTCTAGAGTAAAAATGACATTGTAAGCACCTGATAGAAATATCAGAAAATGTGGAAATTACTGCAAATGTAAAAAGTGAAATTTTAATAGTCAAGTAGAATATGATGGCAGGTAAATAGATTAACTTTAATAGGCTAGAATCTCCATTAAACTAATGTTTCCAGTGAGCAAAATAAGAGCTCTGACATGTATTTCTTAAAGTATATTACTTGAAAAGACTTTTGACATTTTATTGTTGTCATTCAATTCTGCATTCGTTATACATAAATTACCGTCCATTATCCATTCTAAAGTTTAATTGAGATTTAGAAAAAAATCAAATTGCCACAATAAATTGGGAAGAAATAACAGAGAAATTGCAGGTAGAAACAAAAAAATTAATGGTCCCAGTGCTACATCAGGGTTAAAATGAACAAGGCACATATGAAAAAGGCTGAAAAGAAGCATTAGCACAATATCAGTAACATCATTAACAGTAACAACTAAAATCAACTACTGAGCATTTACTATGTACAAAAGACAATTTTAAGCTACTTACAGATGTTTATCTCATGTAATTATATCGACACCTCTATGAGATGTTATATCCCAATTTTGTAGATATTGAAAGTAAATCACAAAGATGTTAAATAGCTTTTCAAATGGCACACATAAGTTGTTACCAGTGAGTAAAGAAAACAACGAATTTTGCATTTTTTTTAAAAAGAATATCTTTCAAGACCATTGTGCATACAGTATCCATTGTTCTGTTCAACTGGACTTACTAAAACACATGGAACAGGAAAATATTTTTAAAGCATTAAAATAATGAAAATAAAATTACATCTAAATCTTAAAAAGAATATAAAGGATGAATCTAAAACTCAAGCTGTAAGAGGTAATGAAATAAAACATGTACAAAAAGTCACATAGAGACAAAAAGATTACAGATACAGAGAACAGAATGGCAGCTATTAGGGCAGGGGACTGAGAGGCTAGGGGACTGGGTGAAAAAGGTGAAGGATTATGCAAAATAAAACAAAAGCAAGACACCCTCACAGACACAGACTGCAGTATGGTGATTACCAGAGGGAAAGTGGGGTTGGGGGAGGTAGAAGAGAGTAAGGGGGGAGATAAATGGTGACGGAAGGAGACTTGACTTTGGGTGGTGGACATACAATACAATATACAGATGATGTATTATAGAATTGTACACCTGAAACCTATATAATTTTATCAATTAAGGTCACCCCAATAAACTCAATAAAAATTAAAAAAAAAACAAAAAAAGAAAAGCATAAAGTACGAGACCCTAAAATAAGAACTTAAAATTATGCTTATTGTTTTTCAAATACTTGTCCCATTATATGACAGGCTGACTTATGGTTACATATCTTTCCTTACAAATTTTCAACTGTCATAGAAATTTGTAAAACAAAGAGAAATTATACCAAAGCACAACAGTTGTAATAAAATTTGCTTATTTTTCAGAACAATAATTCAGTTTATATCTGTTAAGAATTTTTCAGTGGACAAAGCAGTATCTCATATTTTCTGTAACAACTCAGAGAACCAAGGTACAGAGAAGTGGTTTGTCTTGGTCAAAGAATTCATCTTTTTAATCCTGCTTCAGGGTATTTCTACCAAATTGTACTACCTCCTACATGTAACAGCTCTATTAATGCAGCAGAATTTATCCATAGAAGGTGATAGCTGATTGTCCCAACTCATACATAAATATCATTCATTCATTCAAAAAGGAAACTGTAATGACTGCCTGCTTTGTAGCCAACACTTATTATGTTCTATGGTTACAAACATGCAAAAGTTCTGTGGAGCTCATACTGTAGTAGGGAAGATAATTATGTAAGCAGCTAATTACAACATGAACAGACAATCCTTTATAATACAATAAAGCCACATACACTAATTGCTTTCAGAGCTGAGCACCCCACTCTGATGGGAGAAGTCATGATGGAGATAGACTCCCCCATAGGTGGGCGAGGGTGGTCAGAGGAAAATGGTAGGCACTACACTGTCTAGATCTGCAGAAACATCAGGGGTCAGCTAGTCCTTATGTACAGGACATGAGAGATTCCAAGGAGAAACCAGAAAGAGTTTAGAGATAAAGATGTTGAGGAAGAGGACAATGAATCTGCCGTGGTGGTCATTTTTTATTAGTCCAACACAGTGCCTCTCATCACGAGACTATTAGAAATACTAGAAGGGAAAGGTAGGGATGAATTCTGCATGAGAATTAGGAAAGACTTTGTTCAGACAAGACGACAATAAACTGCACACTGAAGGATACATAGGGATTTGCCAGGAAAGGGAAATGAAGGCAGGAATAGGAGTGAGGATAATGATGTATCAAAGTGTAATAACAATATTAATAATACCAGTTATGCTAACATTTTCTGATTATTTATTAGGAATCATCATATCAGTGATTTTCAACATTTTACACCTCACGGCACCCATAAACCAATTATAAAATTCTGTAGCACACCAAAAAATAGATTTTTGCTAATCTAATAAAAAGAGGGGTATACAACATCTGCCCAGAAGGAATCCAGCCATGTACTATGAAAAACAGAGGCATTTCTTGAAGATATAGGACATAAGCAGCATTGTACACAGGACGATGACACATTAGTCCCCTTCAAAGTAGGCACCTTTGGACCTCAGACAGTTCTCCCAGCATCTCTTCCACTGATCAAAACACTGCAAATCCTTTGTTGGAATTGCCATCAGCTGTCCCCATTGTACTTTCTTGAATCTCACTGACAGTCTGAAATATCTTCCCTTTCAAAGGTGATTTTAGTTTTGGGAAAAGCTGGAAGTTACAGGGTGCCAAATCTGGTTCATTGGTAGCAGTTTGAATCAAGTCATTAGCAAGTCCAACATCATGTTCCTTCTGCTCTAATACCAGAAGCCACAGACTGAATCTTGCCAGAACACATTTCATGCCAAGATCCTACATCAAAATCTCGGACACAGCAGTTTTTGGAATCCCCAGATCAACCTCTAGGCCTCACACTGTCAATATCGATCTTTGTAGATTGCAGCCCATACATATATATTCAACATTCTCAGGTGTTTTGCTTGTTGCAGGCCTTCCAGAAAGTGGATCACTTTCAACAGATTTTTGACCATCTTTGAAGTGTTTGTGCCACACTTTTATTTGCACTGCACTCATTACATCGTCCCCAAAAGCCTTCTGAATCATCCAAATAGTTTCCATAGAGGAATGTTCAAGAGTAACGCAAAATTTGATGCAGATCTGTTGCTCTACTGGCTCAGTGATTTTGAATGTGAGGGGCACACAGTGCACATATTCACTCAACGGCATCTACCACCCCCCACAGACTAGTACAGTGAGGTCATTAATGCTCATGTGTGTGCATTCCAGTTCATTCTCCTTGGCTGCCAGGTCACATCAATGTCACACAAAACCAGTCTCATTACATTAACAATGGCTGAACTTTTTCTGGACAGACCTAGTAATTTTGATTGATTTACAAAAAAAATAATGATGGTAGCAATTACCCACTCTTTTTCCTCCAAAGTGACTTTTTAAAAAATCAGGTGCCACCCTGGCTGGTGTGGCTCAGTGGATTGCACTCCGATCTGCAAACCAAAGGGTCACAGGTTCAATTCCTAGTCAGGGCACATTCCTGGGTTGTAGGCCAGGTCCCCAGTAGGGGGCGTGTGAGAGGAAACGACACAGTGATGTTTCTCTCTCTCTCTCTCTTCCTCCCTTTCTTCCCCTCTGCCTAAAAATAAACAAATAAGCCCTGGCTGGTGTAGCTCAGTGGATTGAGCACAGGCTGCGAACCAAAGGGTCGCCAGTTTGATTCCCAGGCAGGGCACATATCTGGGTTGCATGCCAGGTCTCCAGCTGGGGCCACATGAGAAGCAACCACACATTGATGTTTCTCTCTCTCTCTTTCTCCTTCCCTTGCCCTCTCTCTAAAAATAAACAAATAAAATCTTTAAAAAATAAATAAATAAATAAATAAAATCTTATTTAAAAAATCAGGTGCCTATACTTCATATATAAGAATTTCTGGTGCAAAGAATTAACCAATCAGATCTTATTATATGACATAGCCAATAAGATGCAACTCTATTATAAAACCTATATATTTATGGTTCAAAACAGGGCATTCACACCAGACAGCTATTGTTGTGTTGGCTGTTGTCATTTTTTAATTTGACAATCTAAGGGAAAAGAAGTCAGTGCCCCTGGCTAAATAGTCAGGTATTGCATGTTTTAAAAATTCTTGCAGCACACCAGTTGAAAATCGCTGTTCTAGATCAATTTATTCCCTGTAATATTATTACATTCCTAAAGGGGCAGGTAATATTATTATCATTCCAATTTTATGGATGAGAAAATTAAGATGAGGAAAGGTAAAATAACTAGCTCAAAATCATTTTAATAAACTATGGAAGAATTGAAATTCAGTCTGACTTCAGAGGCCATGGTCTTAACAACCATGATATAGAACATGTTGGATGTTAACAACATATTTTAATATTCCAATTTGAAAAGTATCTTTAAAATTCTATCACAATTTTACTAATATATATAAAATCATTAAGAAAAAACAAATAAGACTGTCTGAAATCTACCTTTGTTTTCAGTATCTTTGTTTACTTGTCAATAAAATCAAGCCATCTACTTCAGTCACTCAGATACCTTTAAAAATCCAACAACTAAAAGAAAAAAACCAATTCCATTAACCCGTCTAATGTTTTTAATAACTCTTTCAAACCTGAGTGATTCTGAAACAGCAATGAGTAAGCCAGTCCACGTCACCATGACTGCAGTGAGTAACCTTGTCAGCAAGTTAGACTCAATTCTATACAACTCTCACAACTGCAACATATACCACAAAACACAAGTTCACTTTTTGGGGCTGCTGATGCTCCTTACTGCCTCCCCATTTTCTTTAATCATCCCTGTTCCGCTGGCTCCTTCATCTCTGCCTCCAAATACATATGAGGCTACTGAGTTGGACCTAAAAAAATCCGTCCACAGGCCTTCCTGCCTCTTATAACTACATTCTATCTCCCTCTGACCTCTTACTGACAAACACTAAAAGGAAAAGCTAGCGTAAAAAATAGTACAGTGAACAGGCCCTGAGGTGTGGACATAGGATCTTTTGCTTGCCACCAAGCACGTGACCTTGAATATTTCACTTCTAAATGTGGTGCCTCCATTTCCCATCAGTAAAACTAATATTAGTCCATTATTTATTGACCAACAGAGGTCCAATCAGTTATTTTATCAAGAAAAAAGTATGTTTATCTGTAGTACACACCATACTTTAGCTTAGCTTAGACGCAAGCACATCATGACTAATTAAATTATAATGGGCTCCACTTAACAGAGATAACTTCATTTAATAGACTATATTTTAAAAATGTAAAGTATTGTACATAGGGGGCAGTCACTGCAAGAACAAACAGGCAACACAAATGACCTTAATGGAAATGTTTTCATCAAAGCTTGTATCCTAAAGTACCAAATATTCTCTATGAGGGCTATATTTTTATTTCAAGATATTTCTGTAAATTGTTTTGTATTACTGCTACATAAGTCAGGGGTCTGTGGAAAGAAAATTTGTACCTGCTCTTCTTCTTGGAAGAGAAGAAAAACATATGCTATTTTTTTACTTCGATGCAATTTAAAACTAGGTATAGTTTTAAAGCAGTGATTCCCTTAGAAGGTGCATTTTGTTTCACACCAAATTGGACCATATATATCACCCAATAATTCCAGCATTATGGTTGTGGGAAAGTGCTTTAAAATTATACACCAAAGAAATAGTTCTGTTAAAATCTCTCTAACTGGGAACTAAATTAGTCAGAGTTTCTGTATAGAACAATAGCCTAGTAGAATTGCTCATTTTATAGAAGCTTACATACTATCATAGATATATGCATACTAGACAAGAACATCAAGCCATATAACTCTACAAATATTTTATTAGACTGAATGTGAGAATAAAGCATAGGTGCAATGCACAAAGTTTATCCTGTAATTACCATTTGAGCATCTTTCCACAAAGACAGAAGGTAAAGTACAGTTGTCAACTTTAGGCCAATCTGAGACACAGCCAAATATTAAACAAGAGCACAGGCATTGTGACTAACATTCTACTATGAACTGATTCCTCTTAAAAACATCTTGACTTTCAACCTAATGCTAAAACACACATATAATAAAACCAGCAAGCAACTCACTCCCAATGAAAATAAAAGAGTCTAACAGATTTTAAAGGATACTTAAGATACTCAAAAAGTGACGTCAGTATTACGAGATACCCCAGGACAAAAAGATATCTGTGGTTAAATAACCTTCACGCAATTTATGACTCCTCTTAAAAATTCCCACCACATATAATAAGTAATATTCAAGACTCTCAAAAGTCGTGTAGTAAAGAAACATTGCTTAACTATGTTTAGCTCTGAATTTCTGTACTTCATTTAGCCAGACAGCCCTTTTCTCATGTTGTAATAAGCAACACTTACTGACTGCATACTAAGGGTCAGGCACTACTCTATGTCTTTACATGAATTAACATTTAATGCTCAAAACGACTCTGAGAGGTAAATGCTATTATTGTCCCCATTTTACAGATGAACAAATGAAGTCAGAAAAAGGTAAAATATCTTCCCCTAGGTCACACACTTAATAAAGTGGCAGAGCTGGGATTTGAATCTAGGATAGCCTGGCTCTGGAGTCTTCTGCTACCTATTAGGCAATTCTCCTTCTATATAATATTCATTAGAATCTAAGGAACTGGTTTCACTCCCTGGAATTCTTATTGGCAAATGCTGACATACAATAATTTATATCTATGCAAAAAGGAAAAATAACACATAGGAAAAAAGTGTGAGGAAATAGATATCCTACTAGTTAACTCAGTTATGTTTGCTGTAGGACTATGGAAGATTTTTTTTCCTTAAAAAAATTTTTCCCCATTTTTAGCACTATTTATTTTATACCCGTGTTATCTTCTTTCTAGCTACTCCAGAGAGGTTGCACCCTATCCTATCACAATTCTCCATCAATGTAGGGATCACTTGGCACTGGATGAAGGAATGTTATTTCCCTCAAATGACCAACATACTTTTCAGTAATGTTCCCTATATTAAAAAAAAAATTACTGTCCAAACTTCCTTCAAAAAATCCACAGCAGTATCTAACATTTGCTGAATGCTTACTCTCTGCAAGGTGTGTGCTGAGTCTGGTATGCACATGACTCCTTCACTTTTCATCCCTCTGAAATGGGTACGACCGTCTCCATTTTACTATCAGGAAACTATCACTTAGAAGTCGGCCATTCTCAGAGTATGGTCCATGAGGTCAAAGCTGTTCTCATAATGATACTAAAATGTTAGATGTCTTCTTCACTCTGTCTGTTGACGTTTGCACTGAGAGCAGAAGAGCAGTGGTCATAAAACTACTGGTACCGTGACACGAATCACGACGGCAGCAGCATTATGCCAGTGGTCACTGTATTCTCCACTCAGAGTTGAAAGCAAGTCAGTTTTGCTTTAGATGAAGCAATAGAAATTACAAATTTTAAGAAATCTCAACTCTTGCATGCATATCTTATCAATATTCTGAGTGATAACATGGGAAGCACTCACAGAGCACCTTGACTGTAATCCAAGTACAATGGTGGCCTCAAGAAAAAGTTCTAATAAAACTGTTTGAATCATGGTCTAAATCAACTGCTTCCTTCATAGAACATCTTATTACTTGAAAGAAAGACTGACTAAACAACTATGGCAGGGGTGTCAAACTCATTTTCACCAGGGACCACCGCAGCCTCGCTGGTGCCTTCAAAGGGCTGAATATAATTTTAGGACTGTATAAATGTAACTATTCCTTAACAGTTAAGCAAGAGCTCAGCGCTGCTGCTGGGCAGAAACAAGGCGCTGCGCTGGATAAAACTAGGTGGAGGGCCAGATTCAGCCAGCGAGCCTTGTGTTTGCCACCTGTGAACTATGGTAATTCAGATTTGGGTATTCAACATTGTCTCAAATATAAATGAAGCCTGTCACTTTCAGGAAAGTATCTGATAGTATTTGGTGTCACTGATAACATCTGACCTTTCAGGTAAAATTAGAATTTTAGGAATGTTCACCATCATAAACTTCAGTTAACCAATACTTAGACTCTTCTGATGCTATTAATAGATGTGTATTTTTTAATTGGTTTAAAACTGAGCACAAACTCAATACAGGACCAAAAGATTTAAGGAGCGGTTGCTAGACACCTCTGGTAAAAGGGATTGCTCCTGTTTCAGAGAAAGATTTCAAAAGCCAGTCCTCTCTTTCTGAGCAGTGTGACATGTGGATATGAAGCCTGAAACTACTGCAGTAAACGTGATCCCAAAGGGAAGCCAACCTTCAGATGAAGCTGACACTGCAGAAGGCAGAAGAAGGGCAGAGAGAAACTGTCAGAGGCAACATAACAATGCAGCTGGATTCAATCACTCCACACCCAGCCAACTTCTGGACTACACAATACATTCTCTGAATTGTTGAAACCAATCTGAACTAGGTATCTGTAATACCAGAAGGACTCCTAATTTGAGGGATTCCACTAAATTAAACTAAAAAATTCTTTTAAAGAATATGAATGTAATACGGTGAAAATTAAAGAGAAACTTTTACTGAGAAAACCCACATTGAACTTGTATAGTTTCATCAAGAAGTAGCATTATTTTTTATTACCTTTTCAGTGTTCTTGTATTTTTCCCATCCTTTTAGCATTTTCAACCATTTAGTCGTTCTTTCAATTTCCAGGTGCTTTTGCTAAAATAAAATTGAAATTTATTGTTATTATTTGTTCAAGGCTTCTTTACTTATCAATTACAAAAAAAAAGTCAAAGAAAATGCTCCTAAAAAAGAACTACTAAAAGAGGTATGATGTATGAGATAGTAAATATCCTATCTAACTTTTTAAAAGTTGTATCAGTAATTTCAGAGTTGTACTATTTCACAGTTCAAGTTAAGATACACAGGAGGTACTTCACTGGGGTAGGTAAAGAGAAAGAAATTGTTTAAATTTCCCCAACATGCTTAAACTAATCACTAAAAACCCTGAACATTCTACAATTTAAGCCAAAAGAAAATTTTAAAATGTTTTGAAATATCTTTTATGAAACAACAAAAATTTAACTTCAAAATTCCATTCTCCCACCCCGCCCCCATTTTACTCAATTCTAGCATCTTAAAGTGTTTTCAGTGACAGAGTTGGAATTCTTAAACAAGAATTTGGTATTTATTGATTTGTGGAGTGTTTGGAGTGATTTATATTTAATTATCGCTGTGCTAGTGAAAAATTATACAGAAGTAATAGTTACTGCCAAAACGGAAAGCTCGCCGTTTACTCAGGATGACTTAGGTGGAAATCTGCTGTGACAGGTGCCACAGCATAGGGACAGAAAGGTAAGAGTAAGGTCACGGTGGAAGAAGTAGTCAAGGACACCAAAGGATGTCAGAGAAGATGGGCCCTACATAAGGAATTAAAGGACAATCAGGGTTTTTATCAAGTGTCGTGTGCAAAACAATATTCTAAGAAGCATGGGTAGACGTAGTTCCAAAATAATTCAGTATCAGAAAAGACTGAATGAAAATAGTCTTATATGCCACACTAAATTGGAACTTGGGGCAAAGCTGGGGAATGGGCAAGGTGCTACAGAAAGTGCTTCTCCCTCACTTCTGATGGCCAGAAAAGGGATATTGTTTTCCTAAGGAACTGGACCTGCTGTCCAATCTCCTACACACGTCTAAGGTAGCACAGTGACTAGATGATTAGTAAATTTAGAAAAAGAACCAGGTGTAGAGACCTCAGTCCCTTTTCTTAAAAGCCCAACAACTCTCAGAAAGCACATTTTTCAGGCAAAAGAAAACAAAAACAACACACTCCTCAGCCAAAATGTCTATGGTGACCTCTGCCGGTGACCTCTGCCAGTGACCAGCTGAGTAAATCTGTCTCCTTCCAGGGTTCAATACCAGGACGCCTGCACGCCTAGCCCACATTCTCCCCTAACTACTCTGCTCCAGGAAGGGTGGGGTGCTTGCTGCTTCCCCATCGCCCGGAACACTGCTGGGCACACAGTAGGCATTTAGTTAATCATTTCATTTTTATGAGAATAAAACACAGCATAATTTTCTCTTTAAATGAGCTGAGATTCTGCTATTTTGTTCATTTTTCTCAATCCTCCCATTTTCTTTTCTGGAGGTTTCTGTAAGTATAATCAGCATATGAATAAAAAGCAACGGAAATGGAAGACTGCCTAGGAAAGAAAATTATTCTGAGGATACATTTTATGCTCAAAATGTATGCTCACTACAACCCTATGAGGTAAACACCCCCATTTTACAGATGAAGAAACAGAGGTACAAAAGAGTTAAGTGACTTGTCCAAATTTCCCTATCTAGTACATTTACGTTTGAAGGGGGAGTTTGAAACTGGGCAGCTTGGTTTCAGGACCCGCACTTTCAGCCCCACACCTTATTATCTCTTGCTTCCCTCGAGTCCCCGCTCTAGTTCAAGCAATCACACTCCAGGATGAAAGCAGTAGCTCCTTATTGACTGGCTTTAATCCAGTCTCAAACAGGCAGATGGCATATGCCCACCATCAATATTTTTAGATTTAAAAGAGGCATAAAATCTCAAAGAAAATCCTGAATTTAGGAAAAGATTCTCACCAACAAGAATAATCTTATAGAATTTTATTTTCAGGAATATTCTTAAAACCCTTGAACTTCTCATCAAGACAGAGGCATAGGTAGACACACTTCACCTCCTCACACAACCATAAGAAGAATCACTACTAACATCAAAACAAAAACACCCAGACCTGCCAGAAAATTGAAATGTATGGAAGTTTAACAACCAAAGATTTAAAAAAGCCATATTCATCCAGATGGGCAGGAGGGGTAGAGATGGGAGCCAGGCGGAGAAGACGCAGCGTGGAGGCAGCGAGGCAGACAGCAGAATGGGTGGTCCCACATTCATGTGTGGTCTATAAAAATTTGGGAGGGATACCTTGGGAGCGAGCAATGTCAGACCCAAGCCAGACTGCACAGCCGGGGGTTGCAGTACTGCGAAAATAAATCCTGATAACTTCAGGATATTAAAACCAGTGGGGGTTGGAGCAGCAGAAGAAACTGCCAGTTTCTCAGGAAGGTCTGTTTAAAGGACCTACACAGTCCTAGAATGTATGCAAACCTACCTACTCTGGGAACCAACACCAGGGCAACAGCCAGACGGGTGCCAGTCACATGTGGGAAGTGGGTAAAGTGACTGGAGGCAGGGTGAATGCCAAGCAAGCCTCTAGCAGCAAGGCAGCAGCACTGGCCCCTCTCATATCCCTCCCCCACATATACAGCCACAAAGCAGTGGAGTGGGTTGCCCCGCCCTGGTGATCACCTATGGCTCCGCCCCATACAACTTAACAGGTATGCTAAGACTGAGTGAGAGTCAAAGCAGTTCTACCTAATACACAGAAACAAACACAAGGAGGCTGCAAAATTGAGGAGACAAAGAAAAATGGCCCAAATGAAAGAACAGAACAAAAACCCAGAAAAAGACCTAAACAAAATGGAGATAGCCAACCCATCAGAGGCAGAGTTCAAAACACTGGTGATAAGGGTGCTCAGAGAATTCAATGAGTATGGCAAAAGCATAAGGGAAGAAATGAAGGCTACACTAAGTGAAACGAAGAAAAACCCACAGGGAACCAACAGAGAAAGGAAGGAACCTTGGGTTCAACCATTTGGAACATAAGGAAGAAATACACAGTCAACCAGAACAGAATGAAGAAACAAGAATTCAAAAACATGAGGAGAAAATAAGACTCTGGGACATCTCCAAAAGTACCACCATTTGAATCACAGGGATGTCAGAAGGAAAAGAGGAACAATAAGGAACTGAAAACTTATTTGAAAAAATAATGAAAGAAATCTTCCCTATTTGGTGAAGGAAATAGACATACAAGTCCAAAAAGTACAGAGAGTCCCAAACAAGATGGACACAAAGAGGATAATACCAAGACAAATCCTAATTAAAATGCCAAAGGTTAAAGATAAAGAAAGAATCTTAAAAGCAGCCAGAGAAAAGCAGAGTTACTTACAAAGGAGTTCCCGTAAGACTGTCAGATGATTTCTCAAAAGAAACTTTGCAGGCAAGAAGGGACTGGCAAGAAGTATTCAAAGTGATGAAAAGCAAGGACCTACAACCAAGATTACTCTATCCAGCAAAGCTATCATTTACAATGGAAGGGCAGAAAAAGTGCTTCCCAGAGAAGGTAAAGATAAAGGAGTTCATCACCAAGCCATTATTATATGAAATGTTAAAGGGGCTTGTTTAACATGCTATAAACCAAAGCTATAAACAACAAAATGACAACAAACTCACAATTATCAACAACTGAATCTAAAAACAAAAACAAACTAAGCAAACAACTAGAACAGGAACAGAATCATAGAAATGGAGATCACATGGAAGGTTATCAGCTAGTTGTGGGAAGGGGGAGAACGTGGGAAAAGGTGCAGGGATTAAGAAGCATTAATTGGTAGGCACAAAATAGACAGGGTGTTAAGAATAGTATAGGAAATAGAGAACCCAAAGAACTTATATGCACAACCCATGGAAATGAACTAAGGTGGGGGGATTGCTGGAGGGAAGAGGGGCACTGGGCAGAAGTGGACAGAGGGGGAAAAGTTGGGACAACTGTAATAGCATAATCACTAAAATATACTTTAAAACAAAAAAACAGAAAAACTCTTTAATTACTTCTTAATTCTTTATAAAATTTTTGGGTTTTTCATAATAAAAGATGATCATTTGTGAGCAAAGATTATTCTGTCATAAATACCATATTTCAAAAGACTAAGCATGGTCTTCATTAGATTATTAGTGATAAAGTGTTGCAGATGGTTCCAGAAATATGTTTAACTTTAAAACTCAGTGGGGCACTGAAATCTAATTAATGTTTCTGCTAAATGTGACTTTAGAGAAGGCCAACCTATGAAAAATTAAGATTGATCTAAGCTGCCATTTGGTATTTTTCTGTTCTCTGCACTTCCTCCTCTGACTTCTTCAAAGCATAATCCTCTTCTCCAACAACAGGAAAGCACCACATAACTCAAGCGAACTGAAGAGCACAAAACACACTTTGCAGGAACAGTCCTGCTGAGATCTAGCCTGTCTCTTGCTATCTTTCATTTTTATGACTATAAATGATCAATTAATCACTTTAGGAAGTAGTTATTCTTTTTTGTAATGGCACTCTTTTATATTCTAATTCTTATCATATATATAGATTATTTTAAATGCTATAAATTCTCACATGCAAGGACAAAACACACACACAATTTTAAGAACCATTAAGCATGCTTTTATTTCCCCTGCAGCAAAAAATAAAAATAGTACGCCTTGGAAAAAGCTCACAGGCTATTGGATTTTAAAATTATATATCAGTAGTTGAATCAGGTTTAAATGTTAATTCCGTGACACTGTCAGTTCAACTACACTAGACTTGAATGCATATGAATGTCTCCCCCCACTCATAAATCTATAATTCATGGATAAAATATATTTTATCACAAAATGTGCTAAGCCAACTATTCCAGAATTTATTCTAAACTAAGCAGTAACTGAAAACTATGGGACAAATGAGAAATTAAGTGCTCTAGAAAAACAAGCTGAGGAAATACATCTTGCCATGGATTAAATAACACCAACAGAAAGTAGAATATAACAGCAAGTTACAATCTCAACCTACGAGTTCAGCAAATACTTGAAACTTGACATATCCAAAACTATTTCCCTCACCATGTTGCTATTAATCCTCTCTATACTATCATAAATTAACAGCATCACTATCCACTAAGTCAAATGAACGAGAGCCTTAAGTTGCTGTCAGTCTTCATTTCACCTTCCTTCCCACATCCAAACTACACTCTACTGGTCCCATCCATGTCTTTCATTTCCATCATGTCCTCTGTCCTAGCCCAGGCAATCCTAACTCCTAGATGAAAGCAGTAAGTCCTTACCGGTAGCACTGTCTTCAAAAAATTGTGGTAGCCTCCACACTGCCATCACAATTTTTAAAATGTGTCTCAGTTTAAAACCCTACAATGCTCACCCATTCATCATCTACAAAAAAATGTTCACACTTCCACATGGATGGATTTTCACAATATGGCCCCAACTCATCTTCCTGCTACTTTTATGATTTGGCCACCTTGAACTATTTGTCATTCCCAATATACAATATATTTTCATGGCTCTTTGACCAATGTTGTGTTCATCTGCCTTTGATGGTCTTCCTCATCATTTGTCAAAACCCTATGCATCCTCTCGTGACCAGTCAAATGTCCAAGGTCTGAAACCTTTTTTACATGTCTCCAGGCTCCAAGCAAAATGAACTGCTTCCTTAGCATTTCATGGCAGGGACTAAGGACCCAGTTGGCCTGGGTCAAATCTGAATTCTGTCCTTTCCTATCTGTTTCATCTGGGGGCAAGCATCTCAGTTTCCTTCTTTATAAAATGAGAACTGTTATGATTATTGTCACAGCACCTAACACCTGTGTTTTAACTGTCTGAAATGCCCAACACACATTAGTAATATTAAAATGTGAACTCCTTGAGTACAGGAACCATATCATATATTCCTTTCCTTCTTTCATCATCTAAAGCAAAGAATGGTATATAAGAAACACTAAATAAACATTTTAAAGTTAAATATAATTTATATGAGAAAGACAAGTAAACAGCACTATGTAGCAATTAATAGCATTCTGTGGTCCTGGAGATAGAGGGGATATGGAAAATGAATGCCCATGGACATATCAAAATCATAAATAGTTTTTAAACCTCACCCGAGGATATGTTATTGACGAGAGGGAAAGAGAGATGTGATATGAGAGAGAAACACTGCTTGGTTGCCTCCCATTCGTGCCCCAACTGGGGATGGAACCCACAAGCTAGGTATGTGTCCTGCCTGGGGATCAAACACACAAATTTTTGGTGCATGGGATTACACTCCAGCCAACTGAGCCACCAGCCAGGGCCAAAAGCATACATAATTTTGACAGCAGTTTAATCACTGTAATATAGAACTAACCAGAAGTGAACTGTAACAGTATCTGTTATGTAGTGTAATGACAGGAATCTTTCATTCCATCATGTTGGCAACACTACTGATGGTAGATGTCTATACAAAAATGCTATACAACGACTCCATTGACTTTATACACAGACATCTTACTCTTAGTTTTCCAATTTTTTTTGAAATATTTCAAACCTACAGAAAACCTGGAAGAACAATATACCATATACTTATATATGCTTCACCAAAATCCACTAATTATTACATTTTGCCTGATTTAATCTATTATATTGGGGTAGGTTTTTTTGACTGATCTATTAGAAAATCACAGACATCATGAGTACTTCATCTCCTAATATTTCAAGTATGTATCACCTTAGGAAAAAAATCACTTTACCATATATAATCAGGGTATCACTATCACACCCCCCAAAATTAAAATTGGTTTACAGTTACCTTTATTATTATCTAATAAACAGTCCACATACCAAATTCCCCATTTGTCCCCAAAATTAAAATTGGTTTACAGTTACCTTTATTATTATCTAATAAACAGTCCACATACCAAATTCCCCATTTGTCCCAAAAGTGTTCTTTATGGCTGTTTGTCTTTGGGCTGGACAGGAAGGGAGATTTGGAATCCAATCGCGAAAATGCATTGCCTTTACTGGCATAGCTCTTTACTTCCCTTCACTCTAGAACTGTCCCCTGTCCTTTTTCTGTCATGAAACTGATATATTTGAAAAGTCCAGGCCACATTATCTAGATTTGTCTTATCATTTCTCTTATATTGGCAGGAATATGACACAAGAGATGTGTCCTCCCCATGACATCATACCCAGAGACATATCATGTTGATTTGTACCATTATGAATGATGGAACATTTGACCCTTTGGTTAAGTGGTATTTGCCCAATTTCTCCATTCACTAATAGAGAACTTCCCTGTTGTAACTGATAAGTAATACGTGTGATACACTTTGAGACAATGTGGATAATCTGTTCCTTAACAACTGTATTCAGTGTTCTTATCAGCCATTGAAAATCCCTGTCTGAATTAATTCTGATTCTGATGGTGGTAAAATAATGTTTGGTCTTACGTCTAATTCTATAATTCTTTCTGTATGAATAACTGGTATTTTTCTATTAATAAGTTTTTCCTTCCTAGCTCCTCCACATTTTTTAATTAAAATCACTATGGTAAACAAAATTATTTTATCATTGTGTTATAATCTATTACTACCATCATTCTTTTTCAAGTTAAAATTGTCCCAAATTTAGCTGATCCTTTCTTATTTAGTTGGAGATTCTCCCTTCTGGTGGATGCTTCAGACATACCCTATCTGGCACAAACAATTCAGGCTCATTTTATACATTTTCTACCTAGACCTACACCAGCCATTTCTTCAGGAAACAGTGTTTCTTTTTAACAGGGAATGGTATTGAAAAGCTAAGATCTGGGTACTAGATGTGCTCACCATTGCAATTTTTAAAATCATATCGGAGACCATAGTATAAGAAAATTCTACTCCCCTGAGAATATTAGAACAATATATATCAAAAGAAAAATGATGCAGAGATCTTTAATCTCCATCCTATATTTTCTAGTACTTCGCCATTATCTCCACTGACCACAAAAATGGTACATTGTTGTATCCTCCCCCCCACCCCGCACAAGGGTTGTTTTCAGCAAAGGACTAAACTTACATTTGAAGTAAGTGTGCAATCTGATACGCCATTATCCTAAATTGCTGTTCCCTCTGGGTCACTATTGCCCCCTCCTATTTGGCCAAGGAAGGTGTAAGGACTAAACTGGGACAAATATGTTCTATGTTACTTCTCAAGTTCCAGTGGCCTGAGACTATATTTTAACCATATGCAAGACCTATAAGCACTTAAGAACTATTGATTACCCACAAAGTATTAATTTCCCTTTTATCTGGCCCAAGGCTCCTCCCACTATTAACATGAATAATAATTCAGATAGTAAAGGCTAAACACATACAATGCATGGATGGATATCAAACAGCCTGCTCTTCTAGAATAAGAAATCTTAGCACTTTAATGAAGTTTAAATCTTCAGATGCTTTTTTGTCTCCTACTTGGGTATTAGGATGCCTGACAGAAGATCAAATTGACCAGAGACACGCACAGCTAGACCTCACCAGCAGAGGTCAGGAGAGGACAAGAAGAAATAAACCTTTGTGTTTTGAGAGAACAACGTTGAGAAGTCTGTCATATATTTTGAATAAGATCTCAAACCACATAAAATTAAAAGTTTTGAAAGATATGAATAGGCTTCAACATTTTGTAAGCCATGTGAAATATCGCTCTACATACAGAAATAGATGAATGCATGAAAATGCAGTTTTACATATCCTTTCCTCCTTATTAAAAACATCAATAAGCTCAAAGAAACAATATAATCCAGTATTGATAGTGTTCTCTACAGAGTAAACATAATAAGTGTGTTTATATGTTGAAGTGACTACATGGAAGAATACAAAGCACTTTTCAAATATCTACATAATCCTCTTATGAGGGACTGCCTACTACTATCTTTATTTTAAACATTGAGTCGCCTTCTATAAAATAATACACTGGAAAATCTGAAACTAAAGCCATGATTACTTGACTATGCATTAGTGTACAGCTTTCCAAATGGCAATAGCTGCATGCTTCAAGTGTAAAGATTAATAAACTCTTTAGATTTCAGCAAGTCATCATTTCTGTTGATTTTATTCAACAATCATACATGCAGAATTTTTTTATTACTTCTCTAGATATGGCAGAATTGGCCATTAGGACTAGGTAGTTACTGAACAACACATAAAATAAACTCAGACCAAAAACATTTGAGGATATTCTGATAAACTAAAAACTTTCTAGCCTTATACTGCTCTGCATGTGTCTGAAGTTCTCATCCCACTTTAAAGAAGCCAAAGCTGTAAAAAAGCAGGTCATGCAATATGAGTGCAGTTTATGTACAAAAGGCATAATAGAATCTCAATCACCAGCCTCAGAACCCTGCCTCTCTTTCAATAAAAGACTAACAAATAAATATAAAATTACATCTTAAGTTAAATTATTAAGGTGTGCATAGGTCATTTTTAGTGATTTGTTATTATATTAAACTCCTGAGATTGAGGCACCAATTAATTACAAGCTTGACTATACTGGGTAGAAGGTCTTTTACCCAACACAAATATCTTTTAAAAACCAAAAAAGTATTTTTTTAAAAAAAAATCTCCTTAAAGTATGCATTTTCTACTAACTTTTGTCTTATATTTCTCCTTTTCTTTACTGTCGCATTTCTTAAATCATCTATATCACTGGCCCAGACTTTTGGACTTTCTAGTCCAGAAATTGTTTTAAAAGGGAAGGTGTATAGGCATTGGAGAAAGTCCATATTGAGTTGCCAGGTTTCTATTTTGCCAAATATGGGTATCTTTTGCTATAAGATACCTTCCAACTCTTCTCTCCCAGATTTCTCAAATAAAGGACATTTAACATTTGAAGGGACCATCTTAACCAGTCTTTAAATCAACCTATTTATTACACAGCAGTCATCACATTCATTTGGTCATTCATTCAGCCACCACTTACTGCACACATACCAACATACTATGTGCACTGTTGTGGGTTCTAGGGAGATAGCAGTGAATAAAGCAGTTTTTTTTAAAAAATCCTCAAAGAGATTACATTCCAGTGAGGAAACACACACACACACACACACACGCACACACACACACACACAAGTAAAATATTTAGCATGTGAAATAATAAATGTTAAAGAGAAAAATAAAGAGAAGGAAAGAATTAGTATCATGGAGGACAGTTCCCAATTTTTTGAAATGATGGCCAGGGAGGATATTTTTCTAAAGGTGATATTCCTAGGGTATCCAACCCAAGGCCCGTGGGCCACATGTGGCCCACGATGGCTATGAGTGCAGCCCAACACAAAATCGTAAATTTACTTAAAACCTTTTTTGTTGCTTACCAGTTTTCATTAGTGTTTATGTACTTAATGTGTGGCCCAAGACAATTCTTTTTTTTCCAGTATGGCCCAGAGACACTAGAAGGTTGGATACCCATGAAGGAATGAGGGACTGAGACTTGTCACCATCAGAGGAAAGAGCACCCACCCCAAGAAAGGAAGCAGCCAGTGCAGAAAGCCTCATAGAAGGAATACGGTGGGCATGCTCCAAGAGCACTAAGGGGGTCAGTGAGTGAGCAAGAGAAGGCAGCAGGAGGTGAAGTGAGAGCCTTAACACAAACCAGGTCATACCAGGCCTTGCAGGTCATGCTAAGGACTTTCCCTCTAAGTATGTTTCAATGAGAGAATAACATGATCTTACTTATTTTAAAATAATCTTTCTGGTTCTTCTGGTGAACAGACAGACTCTGAGGAGAAAGGGGGACGACGGCAGAGCAGGAAGTTGGAAGCTCCAGAACAGAGACTGCAGTGGACCAGGTGGTATAAAAGTAAAGCATCAGACTCTGAATGTGTTTTGAAGGCAGAGCTCCCTGAACTGCTAAGAGATGAAATGTGGGGTAAGAAAAAGTCAACGATAACTCAGAAGTTTTTATTTTATTTTATTCATTCATTCATTCATTCATTCATTCATTCATTACTTTCAGAGAGAAGGGAAGGGAGAAAGGAAGAAAGAGAGAGAGAAACATCAATTGGTTGCCTCGAAGACATGAGTGTGGTGAGGAACAATGAAACAGTGGTGGTATCAGTGGAGTCCAAGAATCAGTAAGATCAGGGCACTAGACAAGAGAAGACTAGTCAGGGAGTGGAAATAAACCCTGATGTTCCCATTTCAAACTGGACTGTAGAAAGTTCACCCAAGGCAGAATTTAGAAATTGTTCACTGTTATTTATCACTTCCTTTTCATTCATTCCTTAGCCACAGATCTGCTTTCCCCACCACCAACATTACCATTTCACTTCACTGATATTGCAATACTGGCCAAAAGTCACCAATAATCTCCCACGTGTTGTCTCACTTAACCTTCCTTTAGTCACTGGGTAGACACTGAGCACCTCAAAGACAGAAACTATGTCTTATTTGATCCAAGAATCAAATAAGGCAGTACCTAGTCCAGTGCTATGCAAGAACACAGCTATCATCATCAACAACAACAACAAAAAAGTAGAAGAAGAAAGAAATTCTTTTGCCCAAACATCGAGGTATGATACTGAGAAAATCAGGAAGTCACAAGAGAATTCTAATGTAGGCAGTGCCTATGGGGAACTCTATGTAAAATGGCAATTTCGTATATCTCAAAGTTATGCTACAGTTTTTATTTTTAGGAAATTTTGATTTTAGAACGGTTTTCTCAAATATTTTTCAAATTCCAATTCTAATTTTATCTCCATTTTCTGAAACTCAGCTTCCTTTCTCAACGAACATAAACTGAGAACAATCCTAATCAGTAGCCTCCGTCTTATTCTACAATTCACGTTTCAGTACAGGAAAAAAAAAAAAAAAAAACAGAGAAGAGAATGGAAAGTCTGACCAGCTTTAAAACATTCAATCCCTAGTTCTCAACTATGGAACCAGATCCCTAGTGAAGAAAACTCTGAGTTACCAAAGGATGACAAGTTTACTATATATAAGACTTCTCTAAATTCTTAAAAAGTTAGTTATCTTTATTTGACTACAGCAAAATGTGTTGTTGTTGTTTTGGGGAAAGTTGATTAAAATCTCATGCAACAGCTACGCTGCAAAGAGCTATGGTCTGGAATAGTGCTCTATTAGCCACAGGGTGCATGAGAATCACTTGTGAGACATTTTACAAATCACACGCCCAGCCTCCTGCCCACAGAGTCCAATTTAACAGACTGAGGTGGGTACCAAGCAACTATGCTCTTTAAAGGTTCTGCATTAGGAAGTACTCCTGGACTGAGAACTACCTGTCTAGGAATCAAATCTTCTTTGATAACTGATACCTTTCTTTTTCTCAAATATCTACCAGAAATTCCAACAAATCTCCTAAAATTATTTTATCATTAATTTAATTTCTTCCTAACAGTGATATACTTAGGATCAAATTTTAAGAATGACCACACCATTAATATATCAGAAAGGTGGTAGATTTTATTCCTCTAATAAACACAATTCACCAGTAACTGTAAGTAAACACAGAGCTGGCCTTACCCTTTCCACAGCTGCATTATGATATGGGAGCTCCTCCTCACTGCAGAGAAAAAAAAAAAAACAGTATGTGTCAAATAGTTGAAATCAAAGCAAACTTTGAAAAAATTATAAGCCAATAGATACACATAATGCACAACCTTTTATCTGTCATCACAAAAGTTATATAGCTTCTATTCCACCAAATTCTATATAAAACAATTAGCTATCTATAACCACAATGTCCCCTATCTTTATATTTCTAGACCAGCACTGTCCAATAAAGTAATCTCTAAGTATATGTGGCTATTTAGTTTTAAATAAAATTTAAATAAAAATTAAATAAAATTAAAAATTCAGTTACTCATTCTCATTAGCCACAGCTCAAGTACATGATAATTATGCAGATAGAGGCTACCATATTGAACAGTGCAGATATAGAAAGAGCATTTCCACCAATGCATAAAGTTCTACTGGACAACACCACTCTAGACTAGGAACCATCAGCAACCTTTTTCTATAAAGGTAAACATTTAAATAATAAATACTTTAGGCTTTATAGACCATACAGTCTTTTTCATAATTACTCATCTCTGATGTTGTACTGTAGAGCAGACACAGGCAAAATGTAAATTAAGTGTGGTTTTGTTCCCATAAAACTTTTACAGAAACAGGTGGTAAACTGGGTTTGGCTTGCAGGCCACAGTTCACCAACCTCTGCTCTAGACCATCATCTCTTCTCTCTGGCTCAAACCACAGCCTATAATAAATGACTGTTTAAAAGAAATTGCATAGAAAAACAAAATTGTCTCTAACAGATTTATGAATTAAAAAGAAAATTTTTGTTTGGTAAATAAGAAATCTTCATTTGTGAAAACTTCAATGGGAATGATTTGTTTAATGTACAGTAATAGATGAAATCCACTTTTCTAACACAGTAATTTTGTGATATCACCTCTAATATAAAATATTCTGAGACTCTTATATTCACTGTCAAAAATATAAAAATATGTGCCATCCATAAACAAAGTTATATGCTTTGAGTTTTTATCTCAGTAATGTTGATGTTTTGGCAATGATATGTACATATTCTTGCCTCAGTTTCTCTTGACATCAAATAATACCTCTTCCCAGAGTGTAAAACATTTGTATTTAAGAGTCCAGTATTTCATGGGCACCCTTTGCTACTCTGATGAGTCCTTACGTGAACCATGAAGCTACAACTGACCAAAAAAAGTGTAATATTTAAAAGAGATCTTAGAGAGATCGTCCGAACCCTCTTTTCATACATAAGGAAATTAACATTTTCACTCAGTCACACTTAGCCTAATGTGGAGACATTCAGCAATCTCTAACCCAGTGAGTTCGCATTAAGATCAACAAGATCTTTAGATTACTGTAGGAGTATATGAAAAGCCTGAAAAATCAATTCTCAAGAGGTTAAGAAACTTAAAGGATTTAAATATAAAAAGTCTCTTGTTGTTTTTCTACTGTAAAGTGAATACTCTACTGAATGTGACACCCTGTTTTTTTTTATAGCTTTCATTAAGCTCTTAGTCTAAATTTCCCTGCTAATTTGTAATCCTGATTACTAGCGCCTATGACGTATGCACGATACAGGATATAATTTCTGGTTTAAAAGTGTACCTATCCATTCTTTATTTACTGGCAGAAGAGGGCTTGTTGACACCTCTGGAATGTACCTCCTAGGTAATTTAGTCAGCAGTGACACTCTGAAAGAATAAGAACATATGGCACCCTCTGTACACACCAAGAACAGAATTTCTGGGGTTAGTAAGCTACCCTGGGCAAGATAAACCTTTTGTACAGCTGATTTGAGCTGATCCTGACAACTATTTATTTAAACATCTCTAACTGCAAATGAAGTGCTAGCTATAGCTGCCTATCACAGGAGAAGTTCTTTGAGGTTGCTGGGTGCATTTCTTTGGTGTCCTCCTATTTACTAAACAAGGTGGACAGACCTATTCTCAACCCTGACTCAGAACCAAGTGTTGCACCTGTCTGTGCAATGATGCTGATCATCTATCTGCTCAGGCTACACGGTCTGTGTTTGGCAGATCTCACAGAACCAACTGCTTTCTGAAATTCAAGATGAGATAGATGCACACAGATGCACACAGCACTCCACTCTACCTTAACTCAAATTATGCTATTGAAATGCTGGGAGAGAGGAATGCCAGAATATACATAGACAACCATGGTCACCCTTAGGTAAAATCCAGGAGTACACAAACCTAGTCTTAAATTTTTACCCGACCCAATATTTTACATAATCCTTTTGCCCTGTCACAACCCTACCTGGATCTGGTTGTCTATCCAGTTCCCATCATGATCCCCAAACCATTATTGAACTCCTGCTATACAAGCATTTTTAATGTGCATTTTAAAATTTATTTATTTAAAAATTAAGACATAATTGACATAACAATGCATTAGTTTTAGGCTATAACATAATTATTTCATGTATGTATACATATTGCAAAATGATTAAAGTTTATTAAACATCCATCAGCATACATGCTTACAGATTTTTTAAAATTTTTTCCTTGTGATGAAAACTGAAGATCTACTCCCTTAGCAACTTTCAAACATGTAATACAGTATTGTCAACTATAGTCACCATGCTGCAAATTAGATCCAGGACTTACTTGTATCTATCTAGTTTAAACTCATTGATCACCTTCACCCATTGCCCCCAACCTCCAGCCCTGCCTTTGGCAACTATGTATTTGTTCTCTGTATCTATGAATTTTTTGTTTGTTTAAGATTCCACATATAAGCGACATCATACAGTATTTGTCTTTCTTGGTCTGACTTATGTCACAATACTGTAAAGACATATCATAAACATATATATGACATTTTCTTTTCCATTCATCCATTGATGTACACTTAAGAGTGTTTCCATGTCTTGGCTATTGTAAATAATGCTGCAAAGAACATAGGGGTACAAATATCTTTTCAAGATAGTGATTTGATTCCTATTAGATAACTATCCAGAAGTGGAATTGCTAGATAATTTGGTAGTTCTATTTTTAATTTTTTGAGGAGCCACCATATTGTTTTCCACAGTGGTGCAATTTACCTTCCCACCAGCAGTGCAGAAGGATTCCCTTTTTCCCACATTCTCACCGATACTTGTCTCTTGTTTTTTTTATTCTAAACTGGTATGAGGTGATATCTCACTGTGGTTTTAATTTGCATTTCCCAGATGATTAGTGATGCTGAGCACCTTTTCCTACACCTGTTGCTTATCTCTTTGGAAAAATGTCTATTTGGATCCTCTGTCCACTTCTAAATCAAATTGTTTGTTTTGGCTATTGAGTTTTATGAGTTCTTTTGATAGCCTGGGCATTAACCTCTTATCAAATACATGATTTACAAATATTTTCTCTGATTCAATAGACTGGTTTTTCATTTTGTTGATGGGTTCTTTTGCTGTGCAGATACTTTGTAGTTTGATATAGTCCCACTTATTTATTTCTGCTTTTGTTGCCTTTGCTTTTGGTGTCAAATCAAAAAAATCATAACTAAAACCAATGTCAAGAAGTTTACTGCCTATATTTTCTTCTAAAAATTTTATGATTTCAGGTCTTATGTTCAGTCTTTAATCCATTTTGAGTTGATTTTTGTGCACAATGTAAGATAGTGGTACAATTTCATTCTTTTGCATGCAGCTGTCATTCTTTTGCATGCAGTTTTTCCAACATCACTCATTAAAGAGACTCTCCTTTCCCCATTGTATATTCCTGCCTTCTTTGTTGTAAATTAATTTACCATATATATGTGGGTTTATTTCTAGGCTCTCAATTCTGTTCCACCGATCTGTATGTCTGTTTTTATGTCAATACCATACAGTTTTAATTACTACAGCTTTGTAATACAGTTTGACACTAGGCCTTGTTCCTCTTGCTCAAAATTGCTTTGGTAATTTAGGGTCTTTTGTGATTATATACAAATTTAGGACTGTTTATTCTATTTCCATAAAACAAGCCACTGAAATTTTGATAGGGATTGCTTTGAATCTGTATATTGCTTTGGGTAGAATGGACATTTTAATAATATTAATTCTTCTAATCCATGAGCACGGACTACCATACAATTTATTTGTATCTTCTTCCATTTCTTTCATCAATGTCCTATACTTTTCAGAGTATAGATCTATTACCTCTTTGCTTAAATTGATTGCTAGTTATTTCATTCTTTTTGATGCAATTATAAATGAAACTGTTCTTTTAATTTCTCTTTCTGATAGTTTGTTACTATTATACAGAAACACAATTGATTTTTTGTATACTGAGTTTGTATCCTGCATCTTTACTTAATTCATTTATTAGTTCTAACACATTTTTGTTTTCTTTTTGGTGGAGTCTTTAGGGTTTCTATGTGTAAGATCATATTACCTGAAAATAGAGACAGTTTTATTTCTTTTCTTCTTCTTTTTATTTTAATATTTATATTTATTGGTGTGATGATTTTTTTTTAAGATTTTATTTATTTATTTTTAGAGAGGGAGGGAGGGAGGGAGAAAGAGAGAGAGAAACATCAATGTGCAGTTGCTAGGGGCCGTGGCCTGCAACCCAGGCATGTGCCCTGACTGGGAATCAAACCTGTGATGCTTTGGTTCACAGCCTACATTCAATCCACTCAGCTATGCCAGCCAGGGCTATTTCTTTTCTTCTGATTTGGATGCCTTTTTTTCTTGCCTTATTGCTCTGGCTAGGACTTTCAAAGTCTTAGCCAGAGCTATATTGAACAAAAGTGGTGAGAGTGGGCATCCCTGTCTTATTTCTGATCTTCAAGAAAAAGCTTTCAGTTTTTTTCCCATTGAGAATGATCTTAGTTGTGCACTTGTCATGCATGACCTTTAATATGTTGAGATATATTCCTTCTCTACCCATTTTGTTGAGTTCTCATGAATGTATGTTGAATTTTGTAATAAATCTTGAGACTTCATTGATTGATGATAGAGCTCAAGAACGGGGTCAAGTTTTCCTATATACACTTTCTTGCATATTACTTCATACCCTAAAACCTTTTATACAAAATCTTCTGTACATAACACTCCTCTCCAAAAAACTATTCCTCCTCAAATTTCTATATCGAAATATATTAATTTCTGCAGCCTTCCAAGAAGTAACCAAGGGAATGCTGCTCTAACTAGAGCCACACACAATGTGTAGAATACACCTGTAAAGCACTGCACCAGCCTCAGGCGCAGGCACTGGCACACTGGAGGAATACGCTAACACTGCTGGATGAACATACAGAGAGCGGATAAACACATGCCTGCACGCATGTATGCATCTTTACCTTACCACCTAAAAACTCTTCATGTAGGACAATAAAAGGACCAAAATCTGGGTGAGAGGAGTGTTCTTTTAGATCAGGAAGCTACAGACCATGGATCAAATCCATCCACTGTCCGTTTTGTAAATGAAGTTTTACTGGAATACTGCCACACTCTGTATATCTGCGATTGTTTTCATGCTACAATGGTAGAGTTGAATGGCTGTGATGAAGGGTCCATAAAGCCAAAAATATCTAATATTTGGCTCTTTACAGAAAATGATTGCCTCCCTCTGCAATAGAAAACAAAAGTTTGTCCTCTAAGAGCAAGAAGCACCTAGAAGTGGGTCAAAGAAAACACCAAGCTGTCAGTAAGAAGCCATGCTTCACAGAAATACAGTAAGTAAAAACAACAATGACAACAATATAGTCATCCCTGAAAAGAGAGAGACCTTAAATGGATATATTTTTTCATCTGCCAATAAATTTAGAATTACTAATTAGAGTATAAGTGTCTGTAATTTTTAATAGCTTAGATGGAGTATTTCTATAACTTAAGACAAACTTTCATTTTGGAAACTTGTTAAAATCAGTTAAGTTGAATATACTGACTAAATTTTATTTCTATTTTTATAGTACATTTTGTCTAAATTTACAATTACTCTAGTCAAAATTATTAGATGAATAGAGAGTTTTCAAGCCCTTGTCATCAAAAGATTATTATTTAAAAACAAAATAATCTTTATTCTGGTTTTCCAACATTTTTATACAGTTATAGTAAACTACAATCTGCGAATTTTATAAATATATGTATTTTGATAAGGAGTTGAAAACCTGAAGATTGGTATTAATTTTATCTTTATTTTTGGTACAATTTCCTTCTACTTCTTCTATTAATAACTTGTGGCCTAAAAGCATTATCTATCTTTATCCAAATACCAAGCATTCTTTGTCGAGCAGAGTAGTTGCACTGGCTATTTTTGATAAAAATGTTTGAAGTTCTCTAACTTTTTAAATAAACTCAATTCCTCCATTCTCTAAAACAGTATGATCACAGGCACACAGACTGGGGACAGACTGGGGACAGCTCCCCATTTCTGAGTACTTAACAAAGACATTCCTGTGCCAGTGTCAAGCCGGCTGGTTTGGCAACAATTTTCATATTTATTGTGAAATCTGTTACAGAACCAAGTTAGTCCTGTACTGCATTTGTTAATTACTGTCATCCCTCTTTACATACTATAACAAGTAATTTAACTTACTAAAACTATAATTAGATATGAAGTCAGTAGCCTTCAGTGAAGGCTACAAATTTCATTTTTGCCATTGCATTTTATTGACATTGACACTTACAATCTAATTTCATTGGAGAACCAACCAAAAATTGCAAAGAACTAAGCAGAAAAAAATACTCATTCGGTCAAGGTGTGACAGGGAGCAATATCTAAACACCTAGGCCACGTGACTTTATTCAACAGAACAAAAAACTCCAATCTACAGTGACAAGCAATAAAAGCCACCAGAAACAACCTCTGGAGAAAGTGATTTACTGAAATTAGACAGACATTGTAAAAAAAAAATAAATGATTTCGGTGAAATTTAATAAAGCCTAACATTACACTAAAATCCATTTCTATGTTTCATTATTCTCATTTGATTTGAGCTGCCTGCCTTAGGACAGCATCAAGGAGTAAATAAAAAGAAAATCTAGTGCGACAGGTAGTATGAGAACTGGTATCAATCAGCTTCGTTTCTAAAGAAGTGGAGAGCTTTGCTCTCTGGGCATTAACTCAGTGCACGTGATCGTTTCGAACAGCATCCCTCTCATTAGGCACTCTTTGTCCCCTTTTTCTTTCTAGGCATTCCAAAGCCTTCTACTGGGTTTCTTTTATTAAAAATAAGGGAGAGCAGTAACAGGCAGTGTAATATAGCAGTTTAGAACACAGCTCTGCTGTAGGACTGCCAAGGCCCGCACGCCAGATCTGACACTGTCAGCACAACCTAGGCAAGCTGCATGATCTCTCTGTGCTTCATTTTCATCTAAAACACCTGATTTTTTAAAAAAAGAATACTTATCCCAAAGAGTTGTTGAGAGAAATAAATGAGTTAATCCATGTAAAGAGCATAAAACAGTGTCTGTTACACAGTAAGTGCTGAATAAATATTAACTGATATTATTAAATAAATGGACTGACTTTTTCCCTGCTAGTCAGTCAAAATGGACCTCAGCACAGAGGGTAAAAAATAAGCACAAAATAACTGAGTGTGATTTTTAGACTGTCAAGTACGGGCTAAGCTCTTGGGCCAGAAACTTGCTCATATTGTTTCAAGCAAGGAGAAAAAAAATTTAGGTAATTACTAGATCCTTTTGGAATGCACAGTTTTTTCTTGTGGACTTTTTACTATATTAGACCATTTCATGATTAGCACACCTTTTAGAATAGTTCACTGCCATCAGAAACACTGTGGAGGTCAAAATCAGCTGAGTTATGTTCCACCTGCTAGACCAAAAGTTGGGATAGACCCCAGAAATCTATTTTTAAAAAACAAACAGTTCCCAGCTGACTAGTGTAGGACCCACTGCTCCTGACAGAGCTAAGTGCTCAAG
Source organism: Tonatia bakeri (assembly GCA_004024845.1). Classification (NCBI taxonomy): domain Eukaryota; kingdom Metazoa; phylum Chordata; class Mammalia; order Chiroptera; family Phyllostomidae; genus Tonatia; species Tonatia bakeri. The sequence continues at coordinate 107,582 of PVIA01003528.1, read as the reverse complement.
CTGTCTCCAAAACTTTACTCACATACCTCAGATCTGCACATTAACCCACAGAAATGTGTATGCATTTCCTGCCACATTTGTGGCCAAGCTTGATTTCCATAAATTAAAAAAAAAGTGGAAGTGGGGAGGGGTTAATTTAAGAACAGTATTGTCATCATAGTTAAATACTGCTCTGCTAGTCTGTTGAAGTTCAAAGTCTTCTAATTATAATTACTCAGGAAAACATTTTGGGTATGCTAATGTCATTAGTTATAATAATAACATTTTATATTTGTCCTTTGTATACTATTCTATTATTTCGTGTCTTCAAATCTTCCTCTACATTGTAAGGTATATAAAGCAGTTAATGATTTCTGTTTTACACATGAGGCATGAAATGGTTAACTAAGCCAGTGAAGCCACAGGAAAAGCACATATTCTGTAACTTAGAGTACTGTTTCTGTGTCTGTCTGCTTGTTTCACCCTGAGAAAAACATCAGACAACCAAATACTATCTAAATGCAAGACACCTGAACAAAAGGAGAAAACAAGTTCTGAGTACTATAAGTTACTCCTCTGAACTATATAAGAAACTGTATTTTTTCCCTCAACTTTAATCATATATCATAAAATAAAAATCTCTGGCTTTTTCCTATTTATAGTAAATAAGACTGAAAAATACATTTGAATGAGAAGTTAATCACTGAACTATGTGAAACCAAATAAACTATAGAAATGAACAGAAGTCTCCAGCCCACAGGAATCTGACTAAACAACTCCAGAACCAGAACAGGTAGGTTCACATCATCTACAGTATGTTTTTAAGGGTCAAAATCCCTTTAACCACTTTATAGAAGTCTAGACCTCTCTCAACCCTTTATATAATATACTCAGGATAAATGGAATTAATTTTGAGAAGCAATAATACAAGTACATTCACAACTATAAGGAAGATTAATGGGGTTTTTTTATCACTCAATTTTAGGTTGCATAAAACTAAAAGTTCTAATTGCTCATTATTTTAAAAATGCATTTATATAAAATGACATGTTTTACAATTATTTTTGAAATACAAATTGTTATTCATTTCCATTTAATTCTGTTAAATTATTAATGGAACTCATTTATTGCACTTAATGTTCTTACAAAAATGTAACAAATATGTATTAAAGATTGTATTCTTACAAAATAGTTGAATTTCAGTCACAGAGGTTAAAAATGCCAGGAATTTAATAACAAAAGTATGTTGCAAGACAACTCTTGGAATGTTATTCATAGCATGCTATTAAAAATAAATAAAATTACCGTGGCTGGGTGGCTCAGTTGGTTGGAGCATCATCCCATACACCAAAAGGTTGCAGGTTTGATTCCTACTCAGGGCACATACCTAGGCTGTGGGTTCAAGCCCCAATCAGGGCATGCATGGGAGGCAACCAACTGATCAATGTTTCTCTCTCACATCGATGTTTCTCTTTCTCTCACTTCCTCTCTCTCTAAAATCAATAAATATATCCTCAGGTGAGGATTTAAAAAATAATAATAAAATAAAATAAAGATAACAGGTGTCCACAGAAACATTATGATAAAAAAGTTAGCTTTCAATCTATGCAACTTACTGTAAAAAGCCAAATCTATCTGTGACTTTGTAAACAAGGTAATCAGCATCTTCCCAAGGTTCAATCTCTGCACCTTCTCGTCCCTATAACAGTGAACAAAGAAGGGTATTATTGGAAACCTGTAAAATTGAATAATTTTTTTAAATACGAAGACCAGAAAAAGGATAGCCATTTTTATATGTGAACAGTAAGAGCTGGAAATGAGGCACCATCCACCTTAGCTAACTTTAAAACATATATATTGATATTTTTGGCAATATCATCACTATTTTCTAGTTACACACTTTGGAAGATACCATATGTCAGCGACAGCTGACCTGTAGTCAAGCTTTGCTCAGACTTGGGTTCCTGTGAATACCTGGGAAGGACGGAGCAAAGGAGAAAAAGAAAGTCACTCAAGAACAACCTGTCAAACTTTAAAGTTTTTGAGTGAACACGTCTTAGAAAAAAAAAGTATTTCTTATCCTTTCATCCAAACTTCTCAGAAGAGTGGGCTATCCCACTTGTCTCTCTGCTTCTTTACTTCACAGATACATCATCCCTGAAATGATTCCTGCCAAGGTCAAAAACGATCTACCACTGTTAAAACTAGTGGGCACTTTTCAGTCCTGTTCAAATGGATTTTTTTGAAGCACTTAGCAGTGCTGCTTCTCACTTTCTATTCCTCAACCCACATGACATCACCTCCCTTGGTTCTCCTCATCCCTTTCCAGCTCTTCTTTTGGTGTCTTTTTCATAAAATCTCTTAACTGCTGGTACATCCAGATCTCTGTCCTCAGCCACTGCTCTCCCATTCCACCCTTGAGGCTGTTACCTCACACTGTTAGTGCAAAAACCCCAAATGTAACTATAGTCAGGGGTGTCCAACCTTTTGGCATCTGTGGGCTACACTGAAAGAAGAAGAGTTGTCTTGGGCCACACATTAAATATACAAACACTAACAAAAACAAAAAAAATCTCATAATGTTTTAAGTAAATTTAGGATTTTGTGTTGGGCCTCACTCATAGCCATCCTGGGCCACATGAGGCCTGCAGGCTGCAGGGTGGACACCCTTGAACCAATCCCTCAAATTTCAGACTCAGTACCCAACTGTCTTGTAAACCCCTCCATCTGAGTGTACTTTATAACTGTCTGCTCATGTGTTCTCCAAGTAAGCCATGAGCATCTTGTGGGCAAAAACAGCTCTAACTCATGTCTGTAGTGTGAATCCCTAGGGCCTAATACAATGCCTACTTTGCCTGGTCACTAAGTGTTAGTTGCATGGGAAAAAAAAAGCATCCAAGGATGAATGACTGACAGTTCTATTGGTTTTAAATTAGTTAAGCAGTTAAATAAATTAATTAGGTTTTTCATGGACTACCCAAAACCTAATCATAGTAATGGGAAACTGTGTCTGATGTTCCAAATGACCAATTAAAAACAAACTCTGGGAACATAGCCATTGAGCTGAGCACTGCCTGTATGCCTCCCTGGAAGCAAGGCACAGCCCAGACAGCTTTCTCTAATTCCATGCTCCTGTTGTTCTCACAATAATGAAAAATAACAGATATAAAATTACATGCAAGTGATATAAATATAAAACATGACATTTATAAATCATTGCTGCAACTCACAGACCTCAAGAGGTTAGGAAATAATGAGACACGTAAATCATCAACAATTGTGATTTCCTAGGGCATTAAAAACTGGATTTCATAACTAATTTAAGGATAAAATGCTAGTGGAGAGTATATACAAATGTATAATTTAAAATTTCAGATCCAGGGTAAATTTTTAATAGCACATATAAGTTATGAATAAAGTAGGTATTTAATTCCATATACTAACTTATTAGAATATTTGTTGAATATCTAGTATAAGTCAGGAACCTTTCTAGGTGTTTACACTACAAGAGTAAAGTAAACAAAAGAAATTCTTGCCCTCAGAGAATTTATATTCTAAGAATGAGAGCAGTCAGCAAATAAAGTATAACATACACTGTTATGCAATGAGTGCTATGGTGAAAAATAAATAAAAGAAGGGACAGAATGCTGCGGGCAGAGGAAGAGCATTAAACGGTGTGTTCAGAGATTTCACGAAGGCGGCACCTGGGTAAAAATCTGAAAGAGGTTAAGGCGATGAGGCACGAGGATATCCAGGATCTATGTGTCCTAGACAGAAGAAACAGCCAGTGCAAAGACCCTGAGTCAGGAGCAAGCCTGATGTGTTGGAAGAACAGCAAAAGACTAGAGTGGCTGGAGCAGAGGCAAGGAAGGAGAGAACATTTAGAGATGAAGTCAGAGAAAAAAGATAACTTCAGCGGTCACATGAAATAAACAGACTGCTTCTGTAATCAAGCTCTCCTAATAGCAAACCCATTTCTATTTATGTGTTTTTTTCCTAATAAAACTCATAGAGTAAATATGAAGACTTACTCTGTCATATTTAGCAACAATTTCAGCTCGCTCCTGGGCAAGTTTGAGGGCTACATCCTGGTCTGAATCTGTGGAGAGATCAAATTTAGATGAACTGTCACTTAAAGAATCATAAGTTATTTCATTATAAAACTAAGACAAAACAGATCCAAATATAATAAAATGCATACTACCAAAAATGACAAACCAGCAAAAATCAAATAAACATAAAAGGATGAGTTAAGTATCTGTACAACCTTGAAACATCAACATACATATCATTTCAATGTTATATATAATATTTAAAAGAATAACACTTGTTAACATAGCATTAACTTGGGGAATATGATAAATTTTATCATTCAGAAATCAATTTGGATCTAATTTCAGAGAAGTGAGTATTAGAGGAGAAACTGAAACTAAAAGCTTTAAGTTTTCAATGACATACATTTGGGTAGACGATGAGAAGAGCACTCAAGAAGGCTTTGAAAAATTGAGGGAATTTATCCACCAAAAAAAAGCACTCTTACATGACAAAAATAATCATTTCTTCATTTAGCCTCTCAGGTCCCCTTTATCAATAGCCTCAAATAATTTCCAGTTTTCCTCTCCTACCTATCCCATGCCTTTCTTTCTTTATTACCACCATATATCTTCCAAAAACACAAATATGACAATAAAAGTAGAGCTCATAACATAAACAGTATATGATTACATATCCCAAGTACCATAAATAAAAATAAAAGACCAACAATAGACTATATAAATGGCACCTCTGATCAAGAAAAAGGACAAGCATTCCACTGGAAGACTGGGTCAAGGTCAAGAGCAAGAAATTCACAAGAGTCACAAGAGCAGGGACAACTATGTTTGTATTCTTACTAAGTGTCTGGCAGAGAGTAAGATACTGTCAGGCAGCAGATACTATTCTAAAGAGCACTTCACAACAACAGTCTAAGTTAGGTATTATATTAAGCCTATTGCACAGATGAAAAAAATGAGGTATAGAGATTTGAACTAACATATCTTAGGTCTCAATGCTAGTCAATAGCAAAGCCAGCATTCAAATCCAGTCAGTCTTGACTCCATATAAGCATTACTTTATAAAAGTGATTACTAAAGGCACAAAAAAAGGACTTCCAGTTAAAGATGGCAGATAGAACAAACATATCCATTTCTCCTAAAACCACACTAAAATGACAATAGAGGGATTCTTTAAAACCCCTCCCAAAAAGGTTCAGCGAATAGTAATTCCTGAGAGAAGGGTGGGGTTAAAAAGAGTTGAAGGAATGTGCAGGTGTGTAGCAGAGATTGGGTGCACAGAAGAAAACCAAATCCAAAGCAGGAAACCAATAGATGATGCCTAAAGCTACAGAATCAGGAAGTGGCAATAGAGGGGTGTTATCTCACACTACGCGAAAGTAAACAGAAAATGAATCGGCCCTAAGGGAGATGGCAGAATGGAAGGAGGAATATGGAAGTCAGCTAGTTTTCAAAATAAGTCTTACAGACTGCTGAATCTTTAAACCAAGTATAGCTCTGATAAAAATAAAATCTAAATTTAAAAGCCAAGACGTGAGGGGGAAAATCAAAGTCATTAAAAGCTAAAGATACACAAGTTTTAAAATATCCCTTTGCACCTATCTCAGACTAACCAAAAAATGCAATGGTATTACTCCATGCTGACAATGGGCAAATTTGCAGTACCTTACACTTACAGTAGAATTATAAATGCATAAATCTTCCTGGAAAGCAATTTGATAATATGTATCAAAAATCTTAAAAAGAAGCATGTCCTTTGCCTAACATGAGAGGGTTTTATGCCAATGAGATCATCAAACAAGCACAAGATTGTTTTTAATAGTAAAAATAGGAAAATGGGAATCTATAAATTTTTTAATGTTTATTTAGTAAAAAATGTTTATGCCATTGCTTTTCTCAGTTAGACTATAAAGTGTTTCAATATGCTGTCCTTTGGGGCATAGGTGAATACATAATAGAATGGTTCAATAAAATAACAAAAATACAGACTAGTTCAGATTTTCAGTGAACTAATGCAATCAGAAGTCTGGGATGATCAACTCAATTATATACATAATTTATTACCCCATTTTAGATTTATGAACCTTTGTCAATTCCTTTTTCCTTCTTCTATTGACCAGCTTTAAAACATTACATTCACATTTTTACAGAAGGGAAAGGAAAGCAAACCAACAGAGGTTAAACAAGGAAACCTGACTACTTACTGAGTTTCATTTCCATTTTCATAACTGCTAAGCATGAATTTCTACAGTCATTAGGCCAATTAAATGGATGAGCATTTTCTATGAATATATATTATACCAACAAGTCCTTTATTCCTGCTACCAGTTGTAGGAGTTGCAACTGTATTTCCAACTTAACAACTAAAAGTTTACAAGAAAAAAAGGCAAAAACTGGAAACTGTATGGAGTTGGGAAGTGAGACAAAGTTTCCCAAGAAAACATCAGTGTGACAAACTGGAAATGTAATGCTTTACACAAATCATCTCCAGCCTGGAGATTTCCAGAAAAGAAAACCCAACTATATAACAGAAGCTATACTGGAACTGGATGAAACTGTATCCTAATTTTATGGGAGAAAGATGATATATTTTTATATGATTAGAATAGCTGGCTTGACTCTAAATCAAATAAATGTTCTATATCTTTAAATTTCTTTACAAATTCCTTATCTTAGTATTTTTGTATAGGGAGAAAATTTTATAAATGTATTCTAAAAAGAGGACTAGATCACCAACTTACACCATACACAAAAATAAACTCAAGATAGAGAAAATAGTTAAATAAAAGTCATGACACCATAAAAGTCCTAGAGGAGAACATAGGCAGAAAAATTTCAGATATCCCATGCAGCAATATTTTCACCGATACATCCCCTAGAGCAAGGGATATAAAGAAAATAATACACAAATGGAACTTCATCAAATTAAAAAGCTTCTGCACAACTAAAGAAAACATCAACAAAATGAAAAGGGAACCAACCGTATGGGAAAATGTATCTGCCAATGATACTTCGGACAAGGGTTTGATTCCCAAAATATATAAAGAACTCACATGACTTCACACCAGAAAGACAACCCATTTAAAAATGGGCAAAGGACCTGAACAGACACTTCTCCAAGGAGGACAGGCAGAGGGCCCAGAAACATATGAAAAGATGCTCAGCATCACTAGCCATCAGAGAGATGCAAATTAAAACCACAGTGAGATACCACTTCACACTGGTCAGAATGGCCATCATAAACAAATCAACAAACAATAAGTGCTGGTAAGATTGTGGAGAAAAGGGAACCCTAGTACACTGTTGGTGGGAATGCAGACCAGTGCAGCCTCTGTAGAAAACAGTACGGAATTTCCTCAAAAAACTAAAAATGGAACTGCCTTTTGACCTGGCAATTCCACTGCTAAGATTATACCTAAGAATCCTGAAATGGCAATTCGAAAGAACCTATGCACTCCAATGTTCATAGCAGCACAATTTACAATAGCCAAGTGCTGGAAACAGCCTAAGTGCCCATCAGTAACTGAGTGGATGAAACTAATTTTATAAAATACTGACAACAAGAAGCATACAACCTGCTTCTTTAAAGCGATTAAATGGAAATACCAATCTTTTTCAACACTGAGTTTAGAGACATTACTTAATATTCTGCATTGTGAAATAATCATCTTTAGAATAAGAAGTAGTATCCTTAAACAGAACTTCCTATAGTTACATTTCATACTGTCTGCTCTATAGTTGATTTTATTAAGAATTACACTCAACATTGTTCATGTGTCCTTTATACACGTGCCTTGAAAAAAAAAGAAAAAATTGTTGAGGGTGATAGGTATATTTATTTTCTTGACATTTTTAATATTGATGGTAGTGTCACAGGCATATACATTTCTCAGAACTTATCAAATTATGCACTTAAATATGTGCATTTTATTGGATATCAATAATACCTCAATAAAGCTATTAAAAATAAAGGAGGAAAAAAAGAATTACACTCAACACTAAATCATTATTATATGAAATATTAAAGGGATTTATTTAAGAAAAAGAAGATCAAATCTATGAACAATAAAATGGCAATAAACATTTACCTGTCAACAACTAAATCCAAAAAACAAAAAAAGCAAACAAACAAAAAAACAGAAACAGAATCATGGATACAGAGAGCATTTTAATGGTTGTCAGATGGGAGGGGGTTTTGGGGACATGGGTAAAGAGGTGAGGGGATTAAGAATACAAACAGGTAGGTAGTTACAGAATAGCCATGGGGATATAAAGCACAGTATAGGAAATGGAGTAGCCAAGGAACTTATGCACATGACCCATGGACATGAACAGTGGTGGGGGGATTGCCTGAGGGAGTGGAGCTTGTGGAGTGGGGAGGGGAAAGTGAGAAAAATTGGTATAACTGTAACAGCACAATAAAATATAACTTTTAAAAAATAAAAAAAAGAATAACTCTTAAGTACTCCCTTTGGTTTCATTCTAATTGTTTAGAATTCTAATTCTTTAGAAATTCCATTGCAAAAACAGTCTGCCCTAAAACATTGACCACAGAGGCATCAACAGCTGTCTTGCGTCTGGTGCAAGCGTGCACGAAGTTCCAGGCACCTACTAAACAATGACGGCTATGTTACTCGGTACTTACATCACATGCCATTATCAAATTTAAAAAACCTATTACATTATTCAAGCCAAATTAAATCAAATTATTTTTATTGACTTTATATCTACCACAATGAGGCTTCAAAGTTTAAGAGGTGAATTTTAAAAAGCAAGGATAAGAAGATATGTGGATTAAATAATACTCAATAATATAAGAAAACATCTCTGGGCCCAAATTTCTGTAAGAAAATGACACACAGCATTTCAAGAAGCATTTTACAATGTTTTAAGAAGATCTCTAATTTAAGTAAACACAAGAACTGTTAAAAATCAAGTATCCTCCTGAATTACATTTTAAAAGCAGCATTGTCACTCAGTATTACTCAATCAACCCCAAATTCTAATGAACAATTCATTCAAAGTTGTTAAGTTTCAAATTCAATCCAATAAAACAAGATCGACAGCAGACCATTTTTTCCTGGTATACATTTTGAAGGAAGTATATCAACAATTATAATTTAAAAATTACTTTACCCTTTGTTAGATACCCAGGCTGACCTTGGAAAGTAACAACAGCTTCAGTCCTCATAGAGTAAGCTTATCTATTCCAAGATTTCATTATTATATTACAAGTCTCAAGCACACCAAGGATGTTAGGTGATACCCTCACACATTCTGCAACAAACTGAAACAGAAAAATGGAAGGCAGCTCTACTTTAAACTACTGGTGAAACAAGCACAAGAAAGGAGACGTTTGAGATACATTCTGAGGGAGAAAAAAGACCTAGCTGTGGCTACATGGACTATAGATATTCAAACAAAGATGGTATTTGTTGAGGGTAAAAACATGTCTTTCAGGCTAGATCCCAAGTATGAACCGCACCAGCCTACACCCAGCATTCCAGCTAATAACAAACAAGGACTTTAAGCAGGCAGCTTCAGAATACGCCTTACTCTTGTACTTCAAAATTAGCCACACTCTTATTTATTAATTTTACTAAAGTTTGTCATAGAGCAACAAAGAAAATGTTTATTTAAAACAGTAAAGCTAAGTAGGAATGCTTGCCCCCTCAAATATATTTTATATCATAGCATAATTTTAGTGATAACTTTTCATGTAAAAACTGCTCCTGTTTCAGACACTAAGCAAATACATGCTGAGTTTTGGGAGGTTTTTGGAAATTCTTAACATACCACACATAGACAAATGAAACAAATGTTTTATGTAACAATATGTATAACTACTGCAGGATTGCATTGTGAAAATTTCTGTTCTATTTATTCTTTTCTTCTTCTCCTTATTGCTTCCTTCTTTTCTTCTTTTAAAAGGGTAAGGACCTACAATTTGGAAATCTGTAAATATCTCACAAGCTTAGAGAGAAGGAAAAATGTCAAGTCATATACTAAGGAATGAGAATCAGGCTGGCATCAAACTTCTTATCAGCTAGAAGATAATGAAGCACTATTGTCAAAGTTCTGAGAAAAGATGATCATGAACTGGGGATTCTATACCAAGTCAAACTATCAATTAAGCATGAGGGAAAAATAAAAGCATTTTTAGATATCTCAAAATATGGTGAGGTGAAGAATGTCCACAACGAATGTCCACATCTGAATCTCTGAAACGTGAATGTACCTTACATGGCAAAGGAATCTGCAATATATGTAAGAAGGGATCTTGAGATGGGGAGATTACCCTAGATCATGCAGGTGGCACCAATGTAATTACAAGGCACCTTATAAAAGGGACACAAGAAGGTCAATCAGCCTCCACAGAGCTCTCTTCTCAACTAGGCCCCAACCTAGGTCTCCCATCCTATATCAAGAAACCTGCTAAATTAGTGTGTGATAGCCCTCCACCCCCAACCCCAACTTTTGAGAGCTGATCACCTTTGACATCTGGTCAGATTCCTCACCCAATACCCTTAATATCTGATCACCCTGGCCTGCCTTTACTAAGAATCCTGTTAAGTCATTTTAGCAAGAAGCCCCATATCCTTGATGTCTCCTCTTAGTAATTTTGCATCCACCAAACTCTTCATTCTGCTTGTTGGCTATAAATCCCCACTTGTGCTTAATGTATTTGGAGTTGAACCCAAACTCTCTCCCCTGTTATGATAGTCTTGACACCTACTATAGTAGTCCTGGATAAAGATTTCTTTACTGTTAACAAGTGTCATAATAATTTTTTATTTAACAGAATGAAAAAGAGGTGTAGATACAGGATCCATGAAATCTCAGGAAGCTAAAATTAGACATTTCCTGATGTGTCCTCAATAAGAAAGTGGATTCTAGGCAACTTATAGATCATGGATCCTATCAGCAAATACAGTAAAATCTTACATATAAAAGATACCTAAAAAGAGGGTAAGAGACTATTAGAAGTCTGATAACAAGCAAAGCAGAGTGTTAAATCAGTCAAATATGAAGTAATGTACAAAGGGAGATTGGCTGTGAATTTGATGGCCTATGGAAAAAGTGAGTTCATTTGACCTTGATATTTTCCATATTAGGATTATATTTCCTCCTACATACCTCATCATATTTCAGATTGAAGTAAATGATGTTGACATTATTATGACTGCATAAGAATTTTAATTGGCTTTTAATGTTTATAATCAGTGTAGACAAAGTATCTAAAACTAAACTCTGATCTGCACACACACCATTCCAAACCTAATCCCTTATCCTAGACACAGCTACTCTTACCTACCAAAAGTACTCTACGCAGCATACAAGAATCTGCATGTATGCATGCACACTCACATATACTTAAATCTCTCTTTCCTACTCAGAAACTAGAAACATCTTATAAGTAATCCAACACCTCACTCCCTTTTGTTTAACAGTACATCTTGGCGACTAGGTATATCAGCATCTAGAGATCTCCCCAGTGGTATGCCAATGAAAGTTTAGCAACCATTTCTTGGAGGCAAGAAGTAGTGGCTGTGAGCCCAGGTTTGTGGCATCTGCCAGTTTCCACGCTGGATACTCCTACTATGGTGGCCGATACCAAACTACCAAGGTGATGTCACTGAACACAGAGTTCAGGTTGGCTCAAATACATCAGTGCATCTACCTCAACCTTCTTTAATAGCTGTCAAGTTTCCTAATATATTAACATAATTTATTCAACCAATCCTCTCTTAGGAAATTGAATTAGAATAAACTAAGAAAGTCAATTTGTAATGGGAGTTAAATGAAACATCAGGAAGTATAGAGACTAATAGTCAATAGTGACCAAAGAGGCAAGCTGAAAAAATGAAAGAGCAAAAACTACTGGTAACCTGAGAAAAAAGCAGCTGCTCCAGAGAGGAAAAGCACCGTCATCATCAGCAAGGTCTCTTAGCCCTAAAAACAGCCAGCCTGCCCCTGAAGGGCCTTCATGTCTCAGCTCCTGATAGCTTTCATTTCAAGTTCAGTGTATTGATATGGCCCATGCTTTTTTCCTTGAAGTAATCTAAATAAGTTACTCATGTCTAGGATTTGAGTTCCTTATTTCCATTTCATCTCTTAACCAAAAGAGGGTCTATGAATCAACAGTGCTTAAGCAATGGTTTCAGTTATTTGAATTGCTTCCTCAGTATAACACTAAGACACATCAAGAATAAAGATTCTTTTAATGGTAAAATCTTAACAGGAACCACTGCTAAAACTTCAGCATTTATTTTGTTGTGCTCTACATTCAGGCTGGAAGGAATGCTCATTGGAGAAAGAAGCAGATAATTAACTGCAAAATACAACTAACAACAAACAAAATAAAGGAAAATGCATCAGTCATAAGGGAACATAAATTCTGCTTATTTTAACAGGTCATTCTGTGAGAGATTAAGTTAAATATGGACACCTGAAAGTAACATATAGCGGCCCTCCCCCCAAGAAAACTTATTCTTAAATAGCACCTGGGGATACTGAGGTAACCTATATCAAAAGCACCTGCGGTCCTGTGAGTAGAACTGATCCAGAATTGCCTGTCCCTTTTATCCCCTCCACTGAGTTGGGGGGAGGGGGTGAGTCTATAATCCAATACTCCATTGCACTCCAGCCCAGTTCCCTTTCCATCTCTCATAACTCCGTGAAGTCCATGTTAAACAAATGCCTTATCAAAAAACGCACAACCTCAAAAACCCATTTATCTCCTTCCTTCCCCAACAGTGTAATCATCTTAGAAAAATCATCTGGCTTCCTTCCGTCTTTCTCATGTTCACTTGGGAACAACACAACAACAGAAGATTCTGGCCAGAGCTGCAATTATGAAAATAGTATAAATGATCATGATCAAGAAGGGAACAGCCAAAAACTGAAAGCTAGAGGCAGGAAAGAACCAATGCCATAAATTCAAAAGTCCTCAAAAATGCCCAGATTTCCTCTTCAAAAGAGCCAAACAAGTATCCATATACAACTTCATATTCCTCTGGTTTAGTATGCATCATCCGATAAAAACAAAAGTGGTCAAAATAAATTACCTTAAATACTCTTCAATTTTAGCTTTTATTTTAATTATCAGCGTAAATATGACTTATACCTCTCCATTCAAAATATTTCCAATATACCATTATCAGCAGTCTATCAACATTTTATATCACATTTTAAATGAATAGTGTTTAAGTTTTTAAGCAAGAAGGGTGAATGGGGTTGAGCAGAGATATAGTGAAGTTCTCTTAGCATGATTTCTCCTCTTCCCCCAGTGACCCCCAGGACCTCTGCAGAACTGCTAGCTCTGCACAGACCAAGCAAGGAAGTTGTCCCCACCTGCCTTCTTTTGTTACTACATTTGTAATCTAGTGCTCAAATGATTTCTCTTCCATCAGTTTCCTAACTGCCATCTCAACCTCCCTTTCATAGAGTACTCCCCAAAGTTCTCCAGGTCCTTCTTTTCTTTTTACAAATAAAAAGATCGACACTTTAAAATGGGTAGGTTGTTTGTTCCATCTGTAAGCATATATTTTAAGATGCTGAAGAATAGGATACATCTCCAATATTTAAAACAGAGAGCACTCAGAGTCAGGTAGATATTTAATATTTCTATAACTAATAATATATTTTAAATTGTAGTTTTAACTATTCCTGAGTAATCTTCTAATAACTGCTTCCTAATTTATATAAACATACAATTTAAGTTCTAGAAACAATTCCTGACAAGAATTCATCATAAGAGAGATAATCTTTTTCCTCAAACAATCATAAACTGTAGACTGTTTCTACATGATCCTCCTTACCGCTGCCCATTGCTGTAACAGAACTGACCAGCTCCTGCTTCTTTGATTTACTGTATTTCCAATCTAGTATTCAGTATATTTTATTTAGTATTTAATATTACATCTCTTCTATTTAACTGTAATTTCCACGAACAAAGGATGATATCTCATTGATTTTGGTATCTCTAGAATCTATCATAGCACCTACCACATGGTAGCTGCTCACTAAATATTTCTAAAGGGATAAGAAAAATTACTCAAAATTAACTACTAATCTGAATTATTCAACCAAGTTAGTACTTAATACATCAATTTGTTTTTAAAATTATTCTTTCAATCCAGTGATCCCACTGCTGGGAATATACCCTAAGAATCCTGAAACACCAATTCAAAAGAACCTATGCACCCCTATGTGTGGGTTATTTACAACAGCCAAGTGCTGGAAACAGCCTACGTGCCATCAGAAAATGAGTGGATCAAAAATTGTGGTACATTTACACAATGGAATATTACACAGCAGAAAGAAAAAAGGAACTCCTACCCTTCAGGACAGCATGGATGGTACTGGACAGCATTAAGCTACATGAAACAAGCCAGGCAGTGAAAGACAAATACCATATGATCTCACCTTTAAGTGGAACCTAATCAACAAAACAAACAAATGAGCAAAATAGAACCACAGACTTGGAAATAAAGAACAAACTGACAGTGACCAGTGGGGAGAGAGGAGGAGGATAACAGGGAAAGAAGGGGAAGGGGTTAGCCAAGGAACACAAATAGAGGACTCACAGGCACGGACAACGGGTAGGGTGGTATTGACTGTGGGAATGGGGGGGGACAGGGAAGGGGAGAGTAATGGGAAAAATGTGTGACAACTGTAACTGAAAAACAATAAAAAAAAGATCACAAAGCAAATTAAATTTACAAGCGATTTTCCAGATACATCTTCACTGCAAAAAGTACACCTTTGCTAAAAACTCTCAGGTTTCTCATATATTTTACTCTTTTTAAAAATTTTATTTCAAGATAGCATTTAAGATTTTGTGGAGTCTAAATTTCAAACATGAGAAGTCACAATCTATTTCTGATTAACACTTCTGATTATTTACTAATCTTTCATATCCTTTAAGAAATGAATGGATGGATAAATGAAAGGATGGACAGACAGAGATCAATGAATAAATGTATGTCAGGGCCTCTTAAAAGATGAAGGAAACCAGAAACTTGTTTGCTATGTCTGTGTTCCAATCTACTCTTCTCCACATGCTTTCCCTTCATCTAGTTCCCAATCTACTTGCAGAACTTCGCCGTCTCACTTTCCTTTCTGGAAGGGCGTGATGACTTGGCTGTGTGTGCTTCCATCATGCTCCTAGTCCACGTGGAAGGATTTCAGCTAGGGTAACACTCCGGAACTCTGTCCCCACTCTTCCCTTACTCCTCTTCTGGGGGCAGGACTTCTGGGGTCAAGGAGTATGAAAGGAGCACCTGAGCAAGCTGGCTAAGCTCCTGCTTTTCTCGTCCACCCTGTCCCTGGTGATGCCCTCTGATCTGCTCTCCATGCAGGAAGGTACCTGTCCTGAGCAGAGGCCTGGGCTGGCTGGGCTGTGCTAGTCTATGTAAGTCAAGATGAGCTAATAAACCCTTTCACTTCAGATCTAATGCCATGCGTCCTGCAAACAACCAAGAGGAGTCATTCTGATCTCCATCTGTCAGTCTCCTGTGTCCTACTTCTCAAAGAGAATAATATCACTACTGGTTCCCTAGACTCCCAATCAGACTAGTAACTCCTACGTTTATGTATAAAATGATTCACAGAGAAAAAAAAGATATGAAGTGATATAATATTATTTAAATAAATACTATTACTACTGTTGAGAAACATAATTACTGGTTATTGAATATGAGTGTAATTCCCATTTTGGGGGCAGGGTTGAATGATAAAATTGCCAACAACAGATACTTAGAACCCAAACAAGCATATGAGTCATTTTACTCACATCCTACACTTGCTGGCAAACTCAAGATTATACCTTAGCTGCATTCCCACCAGTATGATCATTTTAATAGATGACACAGACTGGTTTGTAACAACTCCTTATTCGTGGATACTTTATAACCTGTTTAGCTAGCACTTACTTAAGCGTGCCAGACACCATGTTGGGCATTTACTATACATAATCCCACATAATCCTCACAGCAAACCACCTACTCTGTCGGTTTTATGACTATCTCCAGTTTATGTATGGGGAGCTAAAGTGTAGAGAAATTACATCATTCAGGCCCAATGGTAAATAAGAGGCAGAGCAAGACTTAAAAGGTCAGGCTTTCTGACTTCAAAGCCCTGTTTCTAACCATTAAGCTATCTTTCTGAAGTTTAAGTGGATGATCCTTTTATATTTTCTTACTTCTGCTAGTCCTTATGTTTCTTTTCTTAGAAACAAATCTAATTCTTGTGAATTCTTTAACAGTTGTGTTTTCTGGCTTCTAGTAGCTTTCCAATCTTATCACACTAATTTGTCAATTATTTGTGCAAAATGGAGACCAGTGGTATTGTAGAGGATCCAAGAACCATCAACATGAAATATTTCTTGTGACTGTGAGCAACTGTACTGCTTCTGTTATGCTTTAAGTTATGTATTTTAGAAAAATAACAGGAAATAACTGAGAAACATTAAAAAATTGACATAATATTTACCAAATGGATACTGATATTAACTTTACTAAAATCCTTTATGCTCTTATTTGATAATAAATCAAATGTGGTCATGATTAAATTCCATTATTATAGAAAGAATTCTGTTGAATCCACATCACTTAACTTTCACAACTCTTTCAGCTCATTTAGAATTGTAAGCACGTACAGTTATATTCATTACAATAAAAGTTTGTGTTGAATTCAGCCCAAGTGGTTGAAGAAATGATACAATTATAGCAAATTCTTATAGACCACATATAAGACAAAGTGATGAGAGAATTCACAGACTGCCCACCTTACAGTAAATAATTAATTCCACAGGTAGTTTGGCAGACCCTATCCTCAACCCAATGGTTACTTTTTAACTCTCTGAATTAAAAAATGATACACAAATACCAAAATGTGCCTAAAATGGCATACAAAAGCAAAAACTAAGTATTACCTACAACAACTGAGTAGCACACAGGAAGATTTATATTAATACATAAACAAAAGTATGAGCTATGTAAGTATTACTTGGCCCCTAAATGCTGTTAAGTTCAAATTGGATCAGAAGGCCATCAAAAGCCAGCAATTTAGGATCTAATATATACAAGTGCTCATATCACACTGAAACTGTCATTCATTCAAATCATTTTAAAAAGCAGGAGAAGTGCCCTAAGCTCTAGCACAGTACCACATAATTCTCACAACATGCAGTTGTATTCAACACACCTCACCAAACAAATCCTAAGAACACTATAAGTATCTCACATATGTATGTGTGTTTAATATGATATATATTCTTCGATACGTATTCTTTACATTCTGTTACCATTAACTGTGCCAACAATGTTGTGTTAGGGTAACCTGAATAAGACTTATTTTATACTAACAAATATAAAAAGTGCTACACATATATGAGTCTAGATGAATTAAGTACCAACTAGGCAGCTGGGCTCCTAAATCATAGCTAGCATTTACTCTGCACAACGTAAGTGTTTTTATATATTATTTTATTTAATGTTCTCATATTAAAACTATGAGGTAGCTATCATTGTTGTTCATTTAACAGATGAGAAACCTGTTAAGTTAATTAACTAGCAAAGATCACACAGCTTCAAAGGTTGGATGTGGCATCTGGGACAAGGCAATAGGCTCCACGGTGCCTTTGAAAAAATAAAATGGCAAGCACATGAACAAAGGTTTATCAAGAAAATCTGTCAACAGGTATCCTCACAGTAGCATTAAATAAGGGAAAGAGGCCAGTGAAATGCTCGCTGGTCAATAGGAAGCCAAGGAGATGTTTCTGAATAGAAAAGAGACCAGAAAAACTACAGAGAAAATGAAGGATACTCGGGAAGGAAAAGTAGTCTGCTTATTAACAGCTCACATTTGTTGAGCTGTTATCCATCAGGCACTGTGCTAGGTATATACTTTATCCCATACTCAAATCAGCCTCAAATAAGCCTATTATTGTTAACATTTTTCAGATGTGAAAAATGAAACAGAGTCAAGCAACTTATCCAAGGCTACATTAGAGTCAGAGCCTCAAATCAAACCCACATCTGGAAGGCTCCGAAGTCTGTCCTCTTGCCCACTATGTTACAAAAAGTGAGAGACAGAGAGAAAGAAAGAGGGAGAAAAATGTGTCTGTGTACCTCTAAATTCATAAGGCACGAGGCCCAACCACTGATGCGCAGTGACCAAGAAATAGGTGAGTGGAGTTCTGTGTACCGAAACCCCCATGTGCTGGTTGTTTCCTCCAGCAAAATGAAAAACCTTCCAAGATCTGCAAATGATGACTTCCCATATTACTTGCTCCTGTACATTTTCAGATACCCATGTTCCCAAGGTTTTACTCCACTGATACCATAAAGCTGCCATAGAGTTTTAGGATATAAAACAGACTTCAATAGTATCTGATTATTATAAACAAGTAAGCAAATTTTTCCAAATGTTACATTGGCACAACTAAAGACTGTTTTCATATACGACTAGATATAATTAAGCTGCTTTTTTTAATGCTGTACCAGTTAGCAACTGCCAAGCCCTGGGCAGAAAACAGAAACATGAACTCCCTACCAGTGGATTTCAGTCTTTGACTTACACTCTCTATTAGTATAACCCAATTCTACTGTCATTTTTTCAAGCCCTTTTAAAAAACATATTTTTTTCTATAGACAACACATATGTTCTTCAGAGTGAAAATTCATTAACTCTAAAGTATATCAAACTTTAAAAAAACACTACAACCAGCAGTTTGTTAACATATAAATATTGTACAAAGACTTGAGTATTTTCCTGACAAAGAAATCTTAATAAAACAAGATCAATACTATTCACAAAAGCTAAAGGAATGGGGAACAAATTTATTACATCATTGCCTTAATGGAGGAACAGCTTTTCACATAGCATCCACTTACTAACATTATTGTGTCAGTTCAATTTGAATATCATCTTGGAACATAAATGTGCATAATTTAAAGAAAGAGTAGACGCCTCCACAAATCCTTAGCTCATGACTTATACAAATGTCAAATATAAGAGAAAGAATTTTAACCTGAGTTAGAGAAAAATCAGCACTGTAGCACATTAATATTACAGTATCTTCCATGAGTAACAGTCTAGGACCAAGGAACAAGTCTTCTTCACTTCTGGCATTTTCTTGGTCACCAGAGGGGTAGGTAGTACAGTTTCTTTAGCTTTATACGGAAACAATATTTGAAAAATAATTCTATAATTGGCCATAATTGTTGCAGTCCTGTGTTAATCCAGTAACGATGGAAGGCCAACATGCATTCAGCACCCTGCCATGAAAATGGATGATCAGGTAACCTGCCCAAGGTGGCTGGGATTTCAAACACCACACTGTGGTAAGAGCTTCAAGAGAAGTTCATTCGGTATGCTGTGGGAACGTGACAGAGGGAGACATGGGTTCTGGTTGGGAAAGTCAGGAAAGACCTGAAAAAGGTGACCTTTAATTTGACATTCCGGTTGGATATGACAATGTAAAATATTTCCTTAGTCTTAAAATTCACTGTCTAAATCATACAACTTTCCCTTACTTCTATTTCCCTTGCTATTTTTCCTCAATATTCTATGTTAATTCCTTCCTTTCTGCTTATTCTTTTAATATGCATTTGCTAGGATTTGCTCTCTCACAGTTGCCCTCATCTCATCCTTGTCATTTGAAAATTTCAACATTGGAGCAACTCCTGAAGGTCATGACATGTAGCAACTGGCAGTCTTCCTGAGGCATGAATTTGAACCATGGACTGTGTGTATGAAAGCAGCCACCTGCCTAGTGAAGGAGCCTAGCTACCTAGCCTGTGCCTATCAAAGTAGCTTTGCTTTTCTCTACTCATTATCAAAACACACTAAATCCCATGATCAGAGTGAAACAAAACACAGCAAAGCTGTACAATGTAATGGCCTCAAAAAGAAAACAGTACTTTCTAAGCAGTTCTGAATTGAGGGATTTGCTAAGGTCAGGGACCTGGGCCCAGGATCCCAAGGACACCAGATGGCCAGAAGAAACACCAGATAAGCCAACCACAAGAATGTCACCACCCCTTCACTCCATGCTCAAAAAATGCAGAACTGTATCTCCCTCCTAACTGTTGCTGCTCCTACCCTGACATGGGAAATTCCACAAGCTCACCTTTTTTAAAATGCCCACCTTTTCATGAAAACCAGCTTATAACAATAGCCAAGCAGAGCCAGCCCTGTGTACTTGACAAGCATAAGCCTAATGAAATCTGTCTGGAAATTTCTCTGGGGTTTCCTCTTGATTTTTATTTTGGGAAAACCAAGAACCCCAAAGCCATTAACAACACAATATAAACCCTCTAGGTGTGCTCTACAGAGGTCTTAAATGATGACCATCACCACAACTGTGACATCCAAGAACTAGAGTTACTCTAATATCAAACAATAAAACAATAAATCAAATAATATGGAAAACAAAACAAACAAACAAAAAAATAGGTGAACAGAAAAAAGACTCATTCCCTTAAGATCAAGAACAAGACAAATGGACAAGAAGGGCATCCACTTTCACCACTCTTATTCAACATCATTCTAGAAGTTCTAGCCATAGTGATCGGACAAGAGAAAGAAATAAGTGGAATCTAAATTGAGAAAGAGGAAGTAAAACTGTCATTGTTTGCAGATATGATAGTATACATAGAAAACCCTACAGTCTCCACCAAAAAGCTACTTGACCTAATAAGTGAGTTTGGCAAAGTAGCTGGATACAAAGTCAATATTCAGAAATTGATGGCATTTTTGTACACCAACAATGAACTATCAGAAAGAGGAACTAGGAAAAAATCCCATTTACTATAGCAACAAGAAAAAAAAAGTACCTAGAGATAAAGTTAACCAAGGAGATAAAAGACCTGTACTCAGAAAACTACAGAACACTGAAGAAAGAAATTAAGGAAGATACAAAAAAAAAAAAAAAATTGAAGCATGACCCTGTTCATGGATTGGAAGAATTAACATCATTAAAATGTCCATACTACCCAAACCAATCTACAGATTCAGTGCAATCCCTAACAAAATGTCAATAGCATATTTCACTGAACTAGAACAAACAGTCCAAAGATTTATGTGGAACCAAAAAAGACCCCCAAAGAGCCTCAGGAATCTTGAGAAAGAAGAACAAAGTAGGAGGTATCACAATACCTGATATAAATCTATATTACAAGGCCACTTTAATAAAAACAGCCTGGTACTGCCTTAAGAACAGACACATAACTAAATGGAACAGAATAAGAGAGGCCATATATAAACCCATGTCTCTATGGTCAATTAATATTTGCCAAAGGGGGCATAAGCATACAATTGAGTAAAAATGTCCTCTTCAATAAATGGTGCTGGGAGAACTAAACTGGTACATGCAAAAAAATGAAACCATACTACCAACTGATACCATACACCAGAATAAACTCAAAATGGATAGTAGACTTAAATATAAGTCATGGTACCATAAAAATCCTAGTAGAAAACATAAGCAGGAAAATTTCCGATATCCCCCACAGCAATATTTTTGCTGATATATCTCCTAGGGCAAGGAAAAAAGAAACAAAGAGGACTACATCGAATTAAAAAGCTTCTGCATGGCTAAAGAAATCATCATCAAAATGAAAAGAGAACTGACTGTATGGGGAAACACATTTGCCAATGGTATACTGAACAAGGGTTGAATCTCCAAAATATATAAAGAACTCACACAACTCAATACCGGAAAGACAAAAAATCCAATCAAAAAGTGGGCAAAGGATCTGAATAGACACCTCTCTAAGGAGGACATACAGAGGGCCCATAGGCATATGAAAAAATGCACAACATCACTAGCCATCAGAGAGATGCAAATTAAAACCACAATGAAATATCACCTCACTCCTGTCGGAATGGCTATCATTAAAAAATCAACAAACAACAAGTGTTCGTGAGGTTGTAGAGAAAAGGGAACCCTCATGCACTGTTGGTGGGAATGCAGACTGGTAAAGCTATTATGGAAAACAGTATGGAATTTCCTCAAAAAATTAAACATGGGACTGCCTTCTGACCCAGCAATTCCACTGTTGGGAATGTACCTGAAGAATCCTGAAATACCAGTTCAGAAGAACCTGTGCACCCCTATATTCATAGCAGCACTATTTACAATAGCCAAGTGCTAGAAGCAGCCTAAGTGCCCATCAGTAAATGAGTGGACCAAAAAACTGGTACATTTATTCAATGGAACACTATGCAGCAGAAAGAAAGAACTCCTACCTTTTGCGATAGCATGGATGGAACTGGAGAATATTATGCTAAGTGAAATAAGTCAGATGCCATGTGTTCTCACTTATAAGAGGAATCTATGAACAAAGTAAACTAATGAGCAAAACAGAACTAGAGATGTGGAAACATAGAAGAGATGATAGTGGCCACAGTGGAAGTGGGAGGGGGATGATGGTGGAAAGAAGGGGAAGGGACTGGCCAAAAAACATATATGAATGACCCATGGACATAAGCAACCCTGTGGGGACTGACTGAGGAAGCAGGGATCAGGATGGGCGGAGGAAGGCAAAGAGGGAAAAATTGCGACAGCTGTAATAGAATAACAATAAAAAAAAAGGAAAAAAGACCAGAATAAAATGCTTCAAAATGTTAACAAATATTTTAACTTCCAAGAGGAGAAAATATGGTTAATTTTATTTTCTTCCTATAATTTCATTTTTTGAATGATCAATAAAATGTATATATTAATTTTATTATAAAATATGTTTAAAAATACAAGGACAGATCACATTGATACCATAAGTTACAAAATTTTTGTAAAAAATTTCCAGACACATTTTTAAGCTTTTGTAAATAAAAAGCTGGAAAACAAATTTGCTCCCCAGTGTTATATAAGGCTTGTATAGCAAGTTACAAAACAATTTTGGGGAAAAAAAAAAAAGTCATCTACAGTCATCAAAAGAATTTTACCCTATCTCCATGGATACCTAAAAGTTCCATTTGGAATACCTATTAGTCAGCCACAGAAGTGAATGAAGATCAGATTAAGAATATGAAGACCATTTTCAATAGTATGGAGGGACCTAGAGGGTATTATGCTAAGTAAAATAAATCAGTCAGAGAAAGACAAATATCACAATTTGTCACTTATTTGTGGAATCTAAAGAACAATAAAAAGGAACAAACAAAACAGAAACAGACTCATAGATATAGAGAACAGACTGACAGTTGTCAGAAGATGGGAATGGGAGTATGTGGCACTGGGTGAAAAAGGTGAAGGGATTAAGGAGTACAGATTGGTAGTTACAAAATAAGTCATGGGGATGTTAAGTACAGCATAGGAAATATTGTCAATAATATAGTATATTATGTAGGGTGCCAGTTGGGTACTGGAAATATCAGGGGGAATACTTTATAAAGTACATGATTGTCTAACAAATGAAAAACTGAAACTAACAAAAATAATACTGGATGTAAAAAAAGAATATATAGACAAGCTTTCCCTTGAAAAGATGAGATGGCTCAAATTTTCTGATATTCATTAATTCAAAACTATTCAGCATCATTTATTGCCACTGTTTCTAGCTACTGTAAATACGAATAAAACTAAGTTCCTCAAAAAGATCAGTCTCCTGAAGCAGTCAGACACATGAAGAATCAACTATAAATAATGTAATAAATACCCCTTAGTAGAAGTCTTTTTAAAATACTATGGAAAAGCTAATAAAAAAGAAGCAAAGTCAGGAAAAGACTTCACCTGCAAGGCAACATTTGAGGCAGGCCTTAAAAAATGGTAGAAATGCACCATTTGAAGAGAAAAAGCCATGATGTCTTCATGAAAAGCTAGGGTCTGCAGCAACAGGTACATCTATTTCAACAGCACTCTTCTCAATAGTCACATTGGGTAGGGAAGACAGGTCTCAAAATCACACCATTTCTCCTTCCCCTTTTTTTGTTTCATGTTATCCCACTCACCACAACTGGAGTAGAAGGTAATCCCCTGAAGTAAAAGTTAAGTGTATGCAAGAAAGGAAAGGATTTAGGAATTAGAGATTATTTTAAGGCCAATAATAAAGTTAAATTAACTTGGTAAAAATTTAACAATTCATGTGTGATACTACATTAGCATCCCACTATTACCTGGGTCATTCAGAACTGAATGACTAAGATAACGGCAGTTATCAGCCTTGGTTTACTGTTGCTAATTCTGCCCAAAAACAAATGTAAAAACACATCTAAGTATATCCAAATACATATTCCTTCAATTTTATGAGATGTATATATGATCTGCCATATACATTATCTTCCCAAAACTGAATATATTTGAGAAAAATAGTAGTAGTAGAATGTAGATGTCCAACAAAACTTGTACCATTATATTCAGGATTATTATTTTTTTAAATAAAAATGATCTTAAATGCAACTGATACATGACAGAAAAGGAAAGTGCTGCCACTGGGCTCCAGGTGACAACCTGTCTGGAGATTCTGAAAATCCACATCTAGAATTCTTTACAGTGATCTATCTATTCCATTCCCATCCCAATGCTTCACCCTCAATTACCTAGCAAAAAACTTATACATAGATTCAGTTTCTAAATCTACTTTTTACACACCAGAGTAAAACTCTTTTAAAAATTCATTAAGAGAGAAAAGGAATCTCTCCCAGACTGATGTACTTGATGAGTTATGCCTATTTCCACAAGAAATATCACCATATCCCCAGGCAATTAACTATAAATAAAAACACATTTTATATAAAAGAGCTGCCATCCTTCTCATGGTGGAAAATATTTCTTAGAAAGCACTGTCTTCCACTCTTTGAGTAAACAGCTGAAATTATAGAAGGCATTTATAACAGCAACACCAATTCCTCTTTTATAAGTAAATATGCATAACCGCCTTCACAATGCAGCAAAAAAGACTGGAAACAAAATAAATGTCAATCAATTGAGCTATTAAAAATCATGAAACAAAATTATGTACTGATTTAAAATGATTCCCGAGATACATTGTAAACAGGGGGAAAAAAGTTCAAAACAGTTGTACAACACACAGTTGGGGGTTAGGGATGCACATAAATGCACAAAGTTAATAGTGCTCATCCTGGGGAGATTTAAAGTAGACGACTGAATGGAAATGACACTTATTTTTCACTGGATAGCCTTTAGTACATCTTCAGTTGTTCACCATGTACATGTACCACCTATTCGAAACATAAAAAAACCTTTTAGCAATTGTAAAGATAATTAATGTTAGGAGAAAAATTCCTCCACAGGAAAGGGTTGAAGATTTAACACTACTCCAACATAGCCACTTCTACATAAGCAATGGGTTCCCTTCTCTACCACACCCGTCTTTCAGCCCTCTGTGATCAAAAACACTAGGAGGGTCAAGAATAAGCCACCTCAGCTTTTCCATACTTTCATGTTCCAGTTTTTTTTTTTACTGGTCTTAAAGAAGAAAGGAAAAATATAAATTCAAAGAGATAGAAACTATGTCCAAGTGCGTAATTACTTCTTTCCTGTGACCATAAGGAGACCAATTAATACTTTCTCCTCCAGTGGGCCATGCAGGCAGAGGGGCTGTGACAGTGCAGAAAGATTAGCATCTATAGTCTACCTTCTCGATATATGAACAGAAAACCTGGCCCAGAAAAGCATATCCTTACTCACTGCAATAATTTGTAAAAGGGTTAGCACTTTACTGAGAACTGCAAAAATTAAACAAAAAAAATACAAATACTAAAGTCATTACATTTTGTGCTATTAAGGGCCGTTGAAATACTTTTAAAGTAAGTATAAGCCAAATAACAAAAGTTACAGGAGAATCTGCCTCAGTAGATCATGCTACATCTTTCCTGATTAATTCACTTACCAAATGAGATTTTTACTACTGATAAATCTGGGTTGTTTTAAAATTGATTTCTTAACAGGACTCTCATTTACAGTATTTTGAAAGTCCTTTAAAGCCCTTGGGAGGGTATGTTTTCCCTTTAACTCATAGTTTCATAAGACACTGATTTTACCAAACGTAGTTTTGCCAACAGAAGTCCTTTTCAAGAACACAGCTTTAATAAACTCGCTGACAAATAGATTACATTGCTAACGTTGTGAATGGTAAGTTAATTTAATTGACCATTTTCAATAGAACCAATCTAGTAGGTTCTTTGTTTTCCAATAAAGCCATCAATGCATTGACAATTTCGCAAACTCGCTATGTATAGGGCTATTTGCAAGTACTGAGAAAAACCGATTATTAAGACATATTATCTGCCCTCAAGATGTTTACAACTCTGTAAGTAAATAAAAGAATTCTTACCATAAGAGACGTGTTCGCCCCAAAAACTAACCAGCAATGAGAAGAAGAATGCCAAAGTAACAACCCTTCTTGAAGCACACACACAGTCTGCGGGGGACACCTATGTTACGGTGCAACGCAAACTGTTTCTAACACAACTGGAAAACTACAGAGCATGTCATGACTTAATCATAAGAGGTGACTATTTAAAGACAGAACAGAATTTTAGTGAGATTTTTTTTATTATAAATAAGAGGCAATTTAGATTTTTGTTCTAAGAGATGCCTTCAGTTTTACTTACTTTCCTCTAGAAATCTAAGCACATCTAGAAACCAGAAGCCCAAATTGCTTGGCAAGTACTCTGGAATGCCCACAAAACTAAAGTTAATTGCCACTTCCTTTTAAATGTTATAAAGCACCATAAATCTTTTGAAAAATGTGGTTATTTTCATTTATAACCTGCGTTTAGAAAGGGCTTTTTCCTACTGAATTGTCTGGAATGTGTGTGTGTTTGTAAACACAATCAAACCAAGCTTTTCCAAAATGTAGTCAATTGTTTCACAGCAGTCTGACAGATTCATTTAACAAATTAAATGAAATCAATAGTGTTTCACAAAATTAGTCCACGTGCCAGTAATTAGACTCCATTTCTAATTTCGTTTTCATCCAAATCAACAGAATTTTCAATAACTGCTCTACCACCTATTATTGATGTAAACCTGGGCAAGTCACAACCTGCATGAGCTTCAGTCTCCTTACCCGTAAAAGAGAAATAAAATGATAATGACAAAATCATTACCTAACCTTTACTGTCTACCATATGTCAGATACTGTTCTAAGCATAATATAATGTTTTAAGCATATATTCTCAAATCTGTGGTCACATGTAAACTCAAATAACCCTAAGATATAGCCCCTATTATTATCATCAAATTACAGACGAGAAAAGGAAAGCATTCAGAGACCAGATGGTCTACAATCCAGAATTCATACTCTAAATCATTAACATGGAACTAATTGTAAAACATTTCCTACCCAGCTTGTAGAATTCTTTTGACCATCACATTTACTTGGGCTATGTCATAAAAGCATTTTAAAACTTTTAAGTACTATGTAAATAAAGATATTTATTATTAATAAAGTCTTAGGACAAAATTAATGAAATTAAGTGTATGGTATCTAAGAAGCTTAAAAAAATTTAAGTTAAAGGAATTGGAAGGAATCCCAAACTGTATCTAGCTCAACCTCCCCCAAATGATGCCATCTCCTCCATCACATCCTTAGTAAGCAGTCACTTAATTTCTCCTTCAATGCTCTGAGATAAAAATCTCACAAACCAGCCCATTCTATCTTGAAATGCTCTTTCTTTTAGTTATAACAAAATTAGGCTTTTTTACATGATAAACATATAAATACCAATCACTGAGATATTCATTCACCCTGTTCCAAACACATTTTATTAAAGCCCCCCTTTGAAATATAACACCCAATTCAACATGCTATCCCAGAAAAGGTCTGATGTAAAGAGAACAACTCTATTGCCTCCCTTGATCTGCAACCAAACCATTCACTTTCCTTTTCTGGCTGGGAAGTCAATCTAAAGAGCTCATATTTAGCATATACTTAATTGAAAATCTCTCAGAACTCTCTTAGGAGCTGTCTCAATCTCAGTGTAAAACTTGGCCTTCTATCATTTTTAATTAAAACTTTCTTTTCCATTTGAGTTCATTATGAGCCTGTAAAGATTTTCTAAGTCTGAGTCTCATAACCTTTCTCTAGCTATCTTTGTCAGCTTGGACCCCTCCCTCTTCCTTCACAAATCTCACAATCATAACTACGTTTTCATCCTAGCCACTAAAGAACTGTTGAATAAGCTAACACCCTAGGACACACTAGCAAAGACCTTCACTCTGGTTGACAAATGTAAATGTGGCCCATCAATCAATTATACAAACCTGACATTACTTATCATTTCTGAATGATAAGTAATGTCACAGAAAACTTTGTCAAATACCTTTCTAACATCCAAATAAAACCTATCTTCAACATTTCCTCAGGTTGTCTTTCAGTAACAGCAAAAAAAAGGAAGTTGAGTTAGTTTGTTATTATACCCAGAAAGGCTCCTAAAGATCATTTCCTTTAAAACCCATTCATAGCCACTATTTAATAAAACCAAATAAAATTCTGATTAGAATTAACATGAAGTTCTGAATGTACCCTTGCTCCTCTTCTAAGTCCATTCTTCAGGTACATTCTCTATGTTTCATTACCTTTACAAAACTATACACAATTACTCCAAAATAATCTAAGACTGTAACTCATAATCTGAAAGACCTGAACTTAAAAGTTTTATTATTTCCTAACCTGTATTGGGCTTTAGTTACCTCTTATTTCTGCCCATTTCTCCTTCTGTCTGAAGATAATTCTGTGGGGTGGGGCAGGGGTGGGGACAGACAGAAGCAAGAGTCTGGAGCATACATGCTTTTTTCCTGCAATTTACAGTAAATGACCTGCTCTCAGCAGCAGACTTATCTGGTCATTACTGACCTTTGGAATCCACATTATACTTTCTGAGATGTTTTTAACATGCTCTGCACTGTTCACAGATGTCCATACATTTGTGCTGGATCCTCCCTGACATTCTTTTTCACTCATTTTTGGTTGCAAGTCTTTTTTTCTACCTTTCATTTAAGCTCTTGAACTCAAAGAACAACTTGAGCAGTTAGTGTATTATCTTTTCTTTCTCATTTGGAATCAGAAGCCACTGTAGATTTTTGTTTTATTGATCCAGGTCTCCTTTTAGAGATTGTAAATGTAAGAATGTCCAACTTCACTAATAGTTTCCTAATTCACTTGCCTAAAGATAATCATATCTTACTGAGTACAGAATTTTCTTCCTTTAAATTTTACAAATTCTAAGAAGTTACCACCTCTTCTATGTTACCACCAAACATTTTCTTATTAGTTTGAATGAGCCCTGAAAAGCAGTTCCCTTCATTGTTTCTACAACCTCCTAAAATATATGCTTACCAGTAAGATCACAAGACAGGTTTATTTATATTTGAATAAGTTTTGTTGTCAGGCTTAAATTCTTGGTGAAAGAAGATGGTCACAAATGATAGTAACATCTCATAGTCTCACAGGTGTCACAATAATTTAGTGGTGAAAAGTGTTGTCAATAAATGTGGGGGAGTAACTACATATCTCTATGGGGAAAAATAAGAAGCTTTGGCCCTGACTTTGGCAATATGCAAAATTAATTTAAAATAAGTCATACATCTACACATATAAGCAAAAACTATGGGCCTTCTGGATGAAAATATTTGTGACATTGGGTTAGATGAAGATTTCTTTTAACTAAACAAGCACAAACTATAAAAGAAGTATTGATAAAATAAATATCAAAATTAAAATAGACCTCATCAGCACTAGACTTATCAGGGTGATCACTTGGTATGTTATATAAATGTCTAGTCACTATGCTGTACACCTGAAACTAATATAATATTGTATATCAACTATAGTTAAAAAAATGAAGTAGATATCATTAAAATGAAAAACTATTGCCCTTCAAGAGATACAGTGAACATTCTCCAGGCCCATCCATGCTATTGCAAAGATAAGCCAGTCAAAGAAAGACAATTATATGATTTTACTCATATGTGAAATCTAATGAATAAAACAAAGTAACTAGCAAAATAGAGACAGACTCATAGAGAGAGCAGGCTGACAGCTCTGAGTGGGAGTAGAGGGATGGAGCAGAGCAAAAAAGGAAAACAAAGAGAAAGAACTCAAAGAGAAAGACAACAGTGTGATCATGGGGGCTAGGAGGTGTGGTGGCATAGGGGATGGGGGGATAAATGGTACAATGAAAGGATTATTAAAAAACTCCATGATACAACTGTTAAAAAAGAGAGAGAGATAGTTAAGAAAGCAAAATGCAAGCTGCAGATTGGGAGAAAATATTTATGAAACATCTGTCAAAGGGCTTGTACCCAGAATACATAAAGAATTCTTATAACTAAGAAAGAAGACAAACAGTACATTTCTTATGAGAAGATTTGAACATACACTTCAAATATCAAATAGATATCCTCATAAGGAAAAAATACAACAAATAGCCAACAAATATTTTAAAAAGATGCAAATTAAAATCACACTGAGCTATGAATACAGCTAAAGGTAAAAAGAGTGACAGTACCAAGTTTGACAAGGATGTGGAGCATCGAGAGCTTTCATATGGTGCTAGTGAGAATAAAACTGGTACAACCACATTAGAGAAGAGTAGAAATATCTCATAAAGTTGGATATGAACTTCCCATACTACTCAGTAATCCAACTCCCAGTATTTATCCCACACAAAAACATATATTCATAAAGAATCTTCTGTGAATGTTCACACAAGCATTATTCATAACAGCCAAAGACAACAACCCAAATGTCTGTAAATTGGTGAATGAATAAATCAATTGTGGTTAATCTCTACTCTGAATACTAGTCAACAATACAAAGGAACAAATTACTAATACATGCAACAACATGAATAAAAGAAGTCAGACATACAATGTATGACTATTAAAATGAAATTCCAGAAAATACAAAGTTATAGTGACAGAAAGCAGATTAGTGGCTGCCAAAAGCTGGTGGCCAGCGCAAAGAGACACAAGAAAATAAGAATTTTTAGGATTCTTGTTGGAACTTTTCTATATCATGTGGTGGCAGTGATATAATTACCAAAATTCATCAAGTTCTGTGCTTCAAATGAATGAATTCCATGGTATGTAAACAATACCTCAATAAAGCCCCCCAAAAGCCAAAAGATTTCACCTCACATTTTTAATAATCAATCACTGTGAATTTTATACTAAATTTATTACACTAAAACTTGCTGCTTTTCAAAAACCTCTAAATTCATGCTGTAATTTGCTAAGCTAGGCTGTTCTAAAAATCAAATAACTAAATTTATGTGAACTGTATGGACAATAATCACCAACAAGCTCTGAGTGAGAACGTACAGGCCTCTCTAAACAGCACACATGAGTTCAAATACACTGACTCTTTGGCATCTGCTTTGGAAGCTATTTGCTTCCTCCAAAGTTTTAAGTGACAATCCATAAAGTAACCTCTAAAAAATAAAGGGATCATTATAATAATAACGATGATAGCAACTAACATTCATCATGCACCACAGGCCAGGCACCGCACAGACCATGAATAGCGATTTATCCCACTCTTCACCATGTGTAAGCCACACTCCTACCACACAGGACTTTTTCCAATTCCTAATAGCACCCTTTGTGTGTGGGTGCTTCAGGGCCATCCCACATTCGAGCCCCTTTGTCTGGAATTCTCTCCACTGTACCACTCTTCCCACCTCAGCCTCAGAGGTACCTGTTCAGGGAGATCTTCCTTCAACTGCTCTCTTTCATGGCGCCTTGGTATCTCCTTTCACAGAAAATACAACAATGTTAAAATATTTTATTACTTGTTTACTTGTTTGCTTCCTGTCTTCTCCACTGGACCCACAGATCAGGCCACATCAGTTTATTTACCACTGTAAACCAGCGCCTAGTACAGTACCAGACACAGGATTGATGCTCACTAAACTTATTGAATAATTAAATGAATGAATAAGAATTTCCTAATGTAATCCTAACACAACTCTACTGACACATGTATAGCTGCAGAGATTAGAAAACTGAAACAGGAGGTTAATGTTGGCCCATGACTGCAAAGTCATTAAGTGGTGGTGCTACAAATCAAACCCAAATCTGTCTGTCTCCAAATCTTGTACACATAACTTGTCCACATCTATACATAGTGCATCAAAACTCACTGAATTTCTGCAGTGGCTTGTTTAGGTCTGTTCACCTAGACTTACGTTATTGGTCTGACACTATCATAAACTCTAAGGACTACTCAAATTATTTACCAAGAATTTTATTTGATCAAATCTTCTCAGAAATAATTGGCTTGGCCAGCTCAATTGTTAAGCTGAAATATTTACTAGGCCTGATGGTACTTCCTGGAACAGGCTTTACTGGGTACAACTAAATTTATAGTACATTTCTAAACATATGCATACTTCCACTAAAGTAAATTATATAGTATTTATACATTCATCCTATTAACAAAAGAGCTTGTTGTCTCACTCTTGCATACTACTAACTCTCACTGTACAGTACTTCCTGCCAAGACTGAACAACAAAATGCCAGCCATCATAAGTAAAAGCTTTGAATATGCTTGGAGGCATGACATATACACACCGATTAAGAAAAAACAAAGGTTATATTCAGCAATGTGACACTTGCTACAGCAATTCTATTCACAGTGAAAAAGTTAAAGCCACTAAACGAAAGGCAGAATGAAAGAGCTTTTGAATGACAGTGAACTTTAACAAGTGAGTCAGGATAGTGAGTCATTCTTAAGTGTATACCTCAAAAATGTGAACAGATACTACTGTGAGTCCTAAGACGCTAATTATAGTCTGTATCAAAATAAGGAAATAATGCTGCTTTATGTTGAATTCCTGTTTTCAATGGGGTCATAGTTTTGCCATATACCTAAGAATTGTAAATGGTTTTAAGACCAGTCCCTGAAATATTGTCCAGGGATTGGGGTGGTTATAGAATATATAAGGGTACAACTGCAACCAAAGGTCTATAATATTAAAGTTCTATAATATAGGGTAGAAATGTTAAAGAAATCCTTTCATATTGATGTTATACAATTCACATTATGCAGAGAATTCATACACATCGAGAGGAAGCATGCCAACTGAACAAATTCGTAACCTGAAGTAATAAAACATTCTCTCGAAAAAACCCTTTCCTAATGTGCCTTTTTCAACCAACACCACCACCATGACACACTTTACATTCAAAAGCTTAATGTCACTTTTAACATTTTCTTTTTCCTTTACCCTCTACATGCAATTTCTCACTAATGTCTAAATGTTCAATTATCCCTTGCCTTTTTGATTTCCCCCACTACATTTGTCTACAAACATATCTTGTCTGTGGAATAATATTTGTGGGATGGAAAGGAAGTGTTTCAGGACAGTGTACAGTAATTCCCAAGTATAATCTATTGGGATCATAAGTAATTTGCAATAATATAACTAACAACACTTTCATCTTTCTGTATAATAACATTGCTCTCGCTAACTTGGACTTCCATGGTGTCTTGCATGAAAATTAAAGTAATGGCATTTAGGCAAGTATGGGAGATACATATAAAACCTGTCCATGAAATTACTCAGTGAATGTCATGTGTTATATTTCTAACGACTAGGTAAAAGACTAAAAATCAATGGCCCTTAATATCCTAATGTGAATGTATACTTATGTCAGTTTGCTCTGTTAATTAGCATTAGATTTATGTAGGTAAAACACAAAAGTTAAAACAGCAAGGCTTAAACAAGAGAAGATACTGATTTCTCTGCCAATATCTGAAAAATCTATATCTGAGTCCTCCATGTCTGACATGAGGTCTCTCATGTCAATAGGATTCCAGGCTTTTCAATGTTTCTTCTCTAGTATTCTCTTTAAGGCTCCCATCCTCAAAGTCACCTCAAGGTCCAAAGACTGGCTGTTCGATTTCCTTCATTTATATTACAAACAGTAAAAATGAAGGAAGGTAAATGGCAAGAGTGCAGGGGGAAAAGAGTACCAATAATACCCACCCCAGATAAAAACTGCTAAGAGGAAGAAAACTTGATAGGTTTCACCATCTCCCAGGGCTGAGAAGACAAAAAAACACTGGTACTCAGGGCACCTACCACAGCCAGGGCCTGAAGGCCAAGATCCCCAGAGAAAAGAAAGCAAAGAGAAGTCAGTCTAAAATCTCAGTTGCTTAACTCTGCAATGCATTGCCAATTCATAAGCAGCACAGATTTGAGAAGCCAAGCAGAGAATAGCAATAACAGTTAAAAAGCTAAACAGAGCTTCTAGCAATCCTGGGAAAATAAAAATTGGAGTTCAAGACCCATTGACGGCACCCCAGATTTCTAGCTGATGTCCCTGAATGACTGTACCCTAGGATTAATGATGAACTCAAAATAAACAAAACCGTATTAATACTAAAACTCAACTTGCTACAGCTCAAACATGATAAACAAAGTTACTCTGTCTGTTCTTTAACTACCTGCCAGAAGCTAAAAGTTTATCCAAAGTCTCAACAAATTTTTCATATATAATAGCTGACATTCAATAAAAAGTTACCAGGCATATGAAAAAATAGTATAAAATTATAAAAAGGAAAACACCCTGGCTAGTGTGGCTCAGTTGGTTGAAGTGTTGTCCTGTGTACCAAAAGACTGCAGGTTCGATGCCTGGTCAGGACACATGCGTAGTCTGCAGGTTCAATCCCCAGTTGGGGCGCACACAGGGGCAGCCAGTCAATGTTTCTGTCTCACATTAATGTTTCTCTCTTTTTCTCTCCCTTCCTTTTTCTTTAAAAGCAAATAAAAATGTCCTTGGGTGAGGATTAAAAAAATTGTTTTAAAGAAAACAAACAGACCTACAAGGTAAGACAGATATTGCAGTATTAGACACAGAATTTCTTTTAAATTCTATAATATTTTCAAGAAAACTGATGACGAGATGTACAATCTCACCAAAGACTTAGAATCTTTTCTAAAGATTATAAAAATTCTAGAACTGAAAAATACAATCACTAAAATTAAAAACTCAACAGACAGCCTTAACAGATTAGCCACAGATAAGAGGATTAATGATCTAAAAAATCTCCAGACTGAAACAAGAAGAGAAAAACAGCATGGAAAATGCATGAAAGCAGAGGAGACATATGAGACACAAGGAAATGGTCTCACATGCACACAACCACAGTCCCAGAGGGAACATAGAGATAATGGTGTGGAAGCAGTTTTAAAGACCTACTAAGCAAGAATGCTAACTCACTGATTCAAAAGGCAAAATAATCCCAAGCAGGATAAATACAAAAAAAAAAACAAAAAACAAACAAAAAAAAAACCCCGACCTGGGCATATCAAGAGTAAAACTTCTGAAATGTGAAGACAAAGAAGAAATCTGCAAAATAGCCAGAGAAAAAGGCAAATAACCTTCAAAGGAACAGCAGTAAGAAGACTAATGGCAAATTTCTAAACAGAAATGATGGCAGTTCAAAGACAATAAATTAACACTTTTAACATGCTCGAAGAAAATAACCAGCAACTTAGAATTTCAAGAAATTTTAAAAATATCAAACTGAATTTTTATAAAAAACGAAGATATTTCTAAACAAATGATATCTGAGATATTTAATAGTCAGCACATACACTAAAATAAACAAGGAAGTTGTTCAAGCACAAGAATATAAGCACTGATAAAAGAATAACATAAAGAAATAACGATGTAAAAGGTAAATATAGGTACACTAAATACATGGGGCTTAAAATATAGGTAGAATTAAAACATACATGAGTAATACCTAAAGGCAGGTAGCACATAAATGGACTTAAAGTATTTTAAGGTTCTTAGCTTTTTCTGGGAAATGGGTAACAGCACTAACTTATATATTCTAGTAAGTCAAGTATGAATAATGCAATCTAGGGTAAGACTAAAGAATAGTAAAAGTTATAACTAACTTTTTAAGTTTGTTATACATAGCAAACTAAGAAATCTTAGAATGGATAACAAAAAATATCTGAATAACCTAAAACATGGCAAGAAATGACAGAAAAAGAATTTAGAACAGGTGGGAAGATATAATAGGAAGTTGAATTTAGACTCAAACATGACAGTATTATATGTAAACAGACTCAACACTTTAAAGATAAAAATAATCAAATTACATGCAAACACATATAGGCACATCTTAAATTTGAGAACACAGGTCTGAAGGTGAAAAGAACAGGCACAGATACACCATGCAAACATGAAGTGAAAGAAGTTGACATAATTGTGCTCCTTTTAGACAAAGTAGACTTGGGCAAGGATCATTACTAGAGATAAAAAGGAACATTTCTTAGCAACAAAGAATCAATCTATAGGAAGATATAAGTATAAACCTAGTAACATAGGTTCAAAATATACAAAGCAAAAACTGACAGAATTAAAAGAAAAAATAAACCAACTCACACTCACATTGGGAGATTTTAATGTGGAGAGATGTCAGGAAGTGTCTCTCTAGACCTCTGTTTAATAATAAATCAATCATATTTACTACTTTTTAGCCTATCAATGTGACTCTCAATGTCATTCAGGGGTACCACCGAGGACCTATATTTTTCATATTCTTTGCATGAAAGAAAAAAAAAGCCCATTGATAACTTCCTTTTGGGTCATAACTAGAGGATTTTATATAAATTCTAAGAAACTCTATGTCCTCAAAAGAATTTTTAAGAGATTAATAAAAGCCAAAGCATACAACTCATTATCAAATTATGGATATTATTAATTATACACTGGATTAACTCTGCTGTGTATTTTTTCTTTCCACACTAAACTTCCTGCATGCTAATTGTTTTCATGCTCACTAGGTTCAGTTATTCATTCACAACTTCACTCGACATAGTACAGAGAAACTTAAAACCATCTGCTTGATCAAAACTAGGCAACGCCTTACTCATAGGAAGGACTGAGGAACAGTCACCAAAAATGTACATGGAGCCCAATACTACAAAGCCAGCAAGTATAATGCCCAATATTTAACAAGAGCAATTAAAATCTGTTACCATTTTTAGTACCTCTTTGTGATGCAACCATAGCAACTAAAGATGGATGGCAAAGTCTACACATTTCTCTAAATATACTTGGCACAAGAATGTAAAGTGGTATCAATAACATACTCTAATTCAAATAGGGTTTTTGATTTTAAAAGCAAATTTAAAATTGCATTATCTCCAATGTTAAATTGGAGTCATGGGGCTTAAGTCTGACTGAAGTCCACGTAAGAGAAAGTGGAAGTGGAGAAATTAAAGTCATTGAGTACAGACAACTCCTTTTACAGCAAAGGGGGACAGAAAACTGGAATAGTTGCTGGCAGAGTGACTGGAGTCAAATATGGTGTTTTTTTTTTCATTTGATAAGAGAAAAAACAGCACATGGTATAATGATGGGAATGAGCCAACAGAAGAGGAAAACTGATGACACAAGGGAAAGAACAGAATTGAGTGAACAGTGTTTCAGGGAGGATGTGAGGACAGAGAATTTAGTGCACAAGCAAAGGAGCTAGCATTACACAGGAGCAGAGAGAGTTCATTTATAGTAGGAACAGGCAGAGTACGTGGATTCAGTTGATGTGATGTAGGTAACTGACACTACTAGTCCACTGAAGTAATTAACTTCAAGCTTCTCAGTAAAGAAGGAAACAAGATAATCAGCTGAGAACTGGATATGGGGACAGATATTGAAGGTTTGAGAGAAAGGGGGAAACTGAGATAGTTACTTTTGTGAATGAAGTAGGATAACGTAGTATGACTACCAGGCAACAGTAAAAGTCCACCTACATATGAATTTAAAGTACAACTAGCCAGAAGATCGTGATGTATTCTCCAGCCACATCTAACTGCATAGATACAACAAAGTGGGTGTAAAGTTGGCAAGAACCTATTGGAAAGTGACAGGCAGGTCAGATACCAAAAGAACTCAGAAGTCTTGGCCTCTGTCCCCTGACTAACTTACACTTCAACAAATATAAGCTCTAATGCCCGTGTGCAGAACACTACCATCATCACATTACAGCGGTCTGTCTACTTGTCTAACAGCATTCTCTTGGGTTCTCTCCTCTTCTCTCTCCGTCTTCGACAAGTTCTTCATTAGTAATTACATCCATTTCCAAAATGATGGGTCCTATATCTATGTCTCTCCACCCTATTCTACCTGAATACTAAACTCATTCTCCTGCTTTCTCAATGTCTACATCTGGCTATCTTAGGATAAATCCCAATGTTTCTGAAACAACCCTTTAACAGTCTGATCCCAGTCTGAGGTTGTGGAATTCCAAACATCTCCTCCTACCACCTCCCATCCACAGACCCCACAATCACTACTTCCTCCCCAAATGCACCCAGCTCTCTAAAGGCTCCACATCTCCACAAATAATCACATTTAATTCACCTCATTAACTTTCTATAAATTATATCCACATAATCCTAACCAAATTGAAAGTTACATCATACTGAAGTCATATTATATATAAATACATAAACAACTCCGCTACAAATGCAGAACAAATACAGTGAATTTTTTCTGGAATGTTTTTGGTAATATTTAAATTTAAAGTATAATGTCTAAAATTAACCACAGCTTATTTTGTGAAATATTAGTACATGTTTTATAATTCCCTAGGTGATACATTCAGATAAACTACTAACAGTATTTGTTTAAATCCTACTTCTGAAAAAAATCATTAAAAAGCAATACAAGCCAGTAAGTCAAACTTGGTTACACACTTCTATAGTTATGACAGTCTAATTTTCAAAATATTGGGAATAATAGATTACCAAATTCCCTGAGAAAAAGGTACAAGTGTAATAAAGCAATGAAGGTAAGTCCCCCTCAGATAATAGATTTGTCTGTGTGTGTGTGTACCTAAGGTATTGTGTAGGCAGTATATGCAGTATAATATAAAAACTAGTTTTTTAGGGAGTTTCTGAAGATTGTAAATAAAGAAAGGCAATATTTACTGACCCAAATAACAATATCTACTTCTTAAAACACATGAACAGGAAAATTAGAATTTCAAAACTATTATAAAAATAAGAATAGAGTGGGGCAAAAGCAGGTTTACAGTTGTTTGTATGGAAAATAATACAATAACTAATAAATAATAATACAAGAGTAAACTCTGTTTCACAGACTTACAACTGTAAACCTAATTTGCCCTACCCTCTATAACTTAGTCATTTTTTGAGTACAAATCACTCAGTAATTCAACATCCAAGTGCATACATCACGCATTCAAAGCACTGTTGTAACAAGACTCTGCCGCTTAGAGAATTACGATCACTTTGGACTAGTTCAAAAATCTCACTTTGACTTCAATCCTTACGATTTAACATTGATGGAGCTGCAAACATGCATATCATCTAAGTAATATTATACTATAAAAATATATGGAAAAACAATGTACTAAGTCCAAACACATTTTGCTTTCTTAAACAATCACAAAGGACAACCTAAACCTTGATCAACATCTTACAAACACAAATTATTGTAAATTGATTCTGGAAAGAACTGCTCTCAACTAGGCAAGGAGGGGAGCCCCATCTTGTTCCATGGGGGCATCAGTCCTGATCATGAATACCACCACAAATCCTTCTCAGCAGTTTGATCTTAACCTCTCTCAGCCTCATTTCTCTTATTTGTAAAATTGAGATACAGCCATATCATGCAAGCCTGTTTTAAGGATTCAGGACCAAGTCTGTAGAGCAAATAGTAACTGCATATAGAAAAAAGACTAGAAAGATAGACAACTGAATATTAACAGAGCTCTTTATTGAATAAAAAATTAGAGGATTTAAAAAAAAATCTTTCCCTTGTGTGTTTTGTGTTGTCCAAGTTTTTTGCACAAAGGGTAATAATTCTATAAAAATAAAATGAAAAAATAAAGTCTTGTTTGAAAAAACCACAAAACATTATGCAAATTTCAAATTTCATATTATCTTCTACAATAAGTCACTATTTATTTTTTAAATTTTTATTGCCTTTGTAGGGATGACACTGGTTAACAAAATTATATGGGTTTTGTACCATTCTATAACACATCATCTGTATATTATATTGTGTGTTCACCACCCAAAGTCAAGTCACCATGTATCCCCCTTTTTACCCCTTCTACCAGCCCCCACTCCTCTTTCCCACCAGTAATCACCATACCACTGTCTTTGTCTATGAAGTTTTCTTTCTGTCTTTCTTTTTCTTATTCCTTTCACCTTTTTCATCCAACTCCCTTCTGACAACTGTCAGTCTGTTCTCTATATCTATGAGTCTCTTTTTATTTCATTTGTTAGTTTATTTTGTTCATTAGATTCCACATATAAATGAGATCATATGGTATTTGTCTTTCTCTGGCTGGCTTATTTCACTTAGCACAATGTTCTCCAGGTCCATCCATGCTGTCACAAAGAGTAAGATTTCCTTCCTTTTCACAGCCAGGTAGTATTCCACTGTGTACCACAGCTTTTTTATCCAAAAGTCACTATTTCAATCCTCACAGAAATTATTACAGAAAACATTACAGAAACTATTTCCACTTTATGCTCACAGTAATTGCTGAATGTGTCACCTAGACAATTATAAAATATGTACTATTATTAATTAAAATAAGCATTTAAATGTAAGAAAACTGAGGATCAAAAAGGTCACTCAGCTAGTACACCAGGATTCAAACCTCAGTCTGATTTGTGTGCTCTAGATACTTTATTACACAGTATTAGTTATTAAGTTGTCAGTAAAGGCAAGAATCATCTTACCATTCAGGAACAGAAAAAAAATGCAAATATTTGAAGGTTCCGGGGATTTTTCTTACATAATCCTACCCTAAAATATTCTATCCCCTTTCTTTCCTACAGTAATAAGTTTCTCTAAAAGAGGGAGCCACACTGTTGGGTTATCTGTTTTTAAAGATTCCCAGGTTTAGCAAAC
Source organism: Tonatia bakeri (assembly GCA_004024845.1). Taxonomy (NCBI): domain Eukaryota; kingdom Metazoa; phylum Chordata; class Mammalia; order Chiroptera; family Phyllostomidae; genus Tonatia; species Tonatia bakeri. The sequence continues at coordinate 66,655 of PVIA01003528.1, read as the reverse complement.
TTTACATTATCAAGTCATCTCAAATAACTAAGCCAGAGCTAGGCTCAAAGATAACCAAAGAAGAAGAAAAAAGACCTCTAAACAGTAAGAAATAGTGTTTGAACAACAATGAATTAAAGTTTGTGTAATTTACCTAAAAAGTTTCTCAAAACCTTCATTCAGACCTAATTTATTTTGTTTTTTTATTCAGTCTAGTTTTAGAAAAAATTAAAGCAGACTGATGGCTGCTTCATTCCCAAGTAAAATAAGATTAAAGCACAAAATGAGAAATAGGAAGGACTATAAGAGACAGATAACCAATAAACAAAAAATAACTACCTGCCCAAAGAGTCAGAAAGTTAAAAAATTGATAAGCAAGAGTTAAAAAGCATTTAAGCTAAACCTATTGTGAGAATTCCAGCAGTCCTGAATACCATATTAAATCTGGAGTTGCCAACGAAAACTATTGAGTATACTCTATGACATAACATGGCAAAATAAAAATTTAAGTAATTTTACCCAGAATAGTTAAAATACACAACTTTATGCTCCAAGCAACCAAAAAACAAATCACATTGTAGAATATCATTTTCTAACTAAACAGCTATTACATTCGTGTAAAATATTCAAGAACTACAGTTGTGAATAAAAAAGTGAAATCTCTTCCCCCTTTCCCTAACCCATTCCCAGGGTTAACCAGTTTTGGTGTGTTTCCATAAAGTCTTTCTCTTCTATGACTCTTTTGGGAGTCATACGCCAAAACATATATAGTCATACCATACACACATATACACACGTGTACAATATAAACACATACCTATGTATTGAAGGGCAGGTAGTGAACCATATTGTTCTGTACTTTTTGTATATTCATATATATTTTGTAGCTATTTTCCAGGTATGTTCACATAATTCGAGCTTATTATTTTCAGTGACTGGCTGTACTGTATTCCACTACATGAATGTATGATAATCTGTTGCCCTTTCTCCTACTGACAGCTAGTTGGATAGTTCTAGTGGTTAAATATTATTGTAAATGATGCTACAGTGAAGATCTTTGTGCACATATGCAAAACCACTATTTCTAACAGATTTGACCGTGACTCTACCAGAGTCACAGATTTGAATTGATGGGCCAAGTGAAACACCATTTTTAATTTTGATAAAGAAATACCAAATTGTCAGTCAAAAAAGTATATTGATTTGTTCTCTTACAACCAATGGTGTTAGTACCTCTTTCATCACACTGGACATTATTCCTATTTTTTTTTTAATTTTAGCCAGTCTTGGGCACACAATATTCCATTATTGTTTACATCTACATTGCCAGTTGCCTAACCAATATCCCCCACATCTTCCTTCACTAATAGAGCCCCAAATCTTTTCAGCCAGAATGTTTCCAGTTTAAAAAAAAAAATTTCCTGCTTTTCCCCCACCACCCTGCAGCCAGTGGCAGCCATGGGGCACAATTCTGGCCGGTGCTTTCAGGAAAAGCTTTTGCTTTCCTTCTCCAGATGACATCTATCCTGGATTCCCCTTTACCTTTGTCTTCAGGCCTGGCTCTTGGATCTAAGGATGGAGATACAACAGCTATCTTGCAAACATAAAAACAAAGATTAAGTGTGACCAAGGAGGAAAACGAAAACTGCTGGGCACTCAAGGCATTACTCAGCCACTGTAACTACCCTCCAGAGCCCTCCTATCCTAAACTGTTTCAGCTACTCCATCTGATTTTAAATTAGTTGCATCTCAACATAATGCTAACAATAAACAGTCCTTTAATTATTAGTGACATGCAAAATCTTTTCATATGTAACTAGACATTTATACTTCTGTAACTAGTCTATTATATTTGCTGCATTTTCACTTGGTTGTCTAAAACACAATCATTATAAATTGACTATTTTCTCAGTATCTCAGTTTTATTAGGCATTAGTAAATAAGTTCTAGAGAAATATCAATATTGGTCTCTTGGCAGTTTCTTGAAAAAAAATAGACATCTACCTACCATTCAATTCACCAATCACATCCTGGGTATTTATCCCAGGAAAATGAAAATCTTTGTCCACACAAAAACCTGGACATGAATGCCCACACCAGCTTTATTTGTGATAGTCAAAATCTTGAAACAATCCAAATATCCTTCAATGGGTGAAGGGTCAAAGCCTGAGACATCCATACTACAGGATACTATTCAGCAATAAAAAGAAACAAATGATCGATACATGAAACAATTTGCAAGGAAACTGAGTGGGGGGGAGCCAATCCCCAAAAGGAAGTTAATATATGTCTCCATTTATATAATATTCTCCAAATTACAAAATTATAGAAATGGGGAACAAAGTAGTTGCAAGAGGTTAAGAAAGTACAGGGAGGGTGAGCAAAATGGGTGTGACTATAAAGGGGTGGCTCTGTAGATGATGGAACAATTCTGTATCTTGATTGAAATGGTGGTTACATGAATCTACACATGTGATAAAACTGCATAAATGACACACACACACAAGTGCAGGTAAAACTAGTGAAATCTGAATAAAGTCTGCAGATGGCACCAATGTCAACGTCCTGGTTTTGATACCTAACTCTAGTCCTGTGACACATTACCACTAGGGGAAACAGAATGAAGAGTCAAGGGACCTCTCAGTATTATGCTTTGCAATCTCCTGCGAATCTGTACTTATTTCCGTTTTAGTGTATATGCTACCAAAGCAAGCACTGTAGTTATTTCAAAATTAAAGTAACTGGTCCTATGTTTGAAAACCCCATAAATCAATATACCGTTTCTCATTTTTCATTCCTCATTTCTCCCAGCAAAGTCTGTGCAAACTTTTTCCTTCATTTCGACTCCATTCCAAACCCTGTATTTCCAGTCAAGGTTTCACATGATAACTAGAATACATGAGAAAGTCACTGCTTCTGCCATCCAATTCTGCACACAGACAATTCCTAGACACTGAGAATTCAGCCCATAGGATATCAGGATTAAATTATAACCACTCCAAAAGTTTTCTCACTAGCACTTTGGAAGTGAAAGATAAGGGCTTTCTCACAATTATTTAAAGGTATATTAAAATGTTATTAAAATGTTCTTAAGTAGTAACCAGATTAGCCTAAGTCAGATTTTCCAAGAACAGCATCTATATTGTGTTGGACGTTCTTAATAACTGCAGTGATGAAACTAGCAGATGTTCAGGTGACAGTCATTAAAAGCTCTCCATGACTAAGTAGCATAATGGCCTTTATTAATCACTGCATCTACTGTCTGCTAAACTGGAGAGAAACAATACTCCAGCAGTCTATTTTTAAAGGGTAACAAGTTATCTGAATGAAGACACGGCAGAACTTTCAAATAACATTTAAATTCTATCCAGATAGTGGTACAAATATTTTTATTGCAAATAACACTCCAAATAAAATAACTCATGGCAAACATAATTGTTCTCTAGAAAATGTTTATAATTTCTACTGGGCGGTCTGTTTCAGTAATAAAATAATAGAGAGTAAAAACAGAATCCCCACATTAATTAGGTAACTGATTAAACAGAACAATTTTCTCTTATCCATATGTGCATTCATCACTTTGATGATAAGCTATAGAGAAAAAATACCAGATGAGTTTATCAACCTCTGCATTCTTCAGAATTAACTTTTTTCAAAATGATGAATAAATTGTGGTTCTTGCACTCAATAAGCTCACAGCTTAATACACAGCCCTTTAAAAAGTAACTATAAGAATATATGTTACAGTTATTAGAGATATATGCAAAGGGCTACTCTAAGTCACTGTCAAATAGAACCTAGTACCCCTGGCCTACCAGTGCCCAACTATCCTCCACGTTACCTCTAAAAACCCTAAGGAAGCTGTAACATAGGAAATTGACTCGATGTCTCAGAGAAGATGTCTGAGTGAGCTCTGATAACTCTGCAAGACCATACATAAATTTGATTCACATTACTTGTTTTACAGTATCTACTTTTCTCCATCAAGACAGCAACAAGGTAACTTGTACAACATATATTTGTGACATTATGTGCAACCCCAAATGCAGTGATATAGTTACCCACTATATTTTACTCAGATAACTGATGTGGTTATCTATTAAGCAACTTATAACAAATGGGGATTCCACATGGTCTTGCTATACCACAGGTATATGCTATTCTATAGAAGTTTAAAGTTTCTATACTCTTTCCTCATATGGGGAAGATAAACCTGTTTAAAGTGAAAAATGACCTAAATTATACCTAGATGCATTATAGAAACATAAAAATTAAGTTTTGATTGTTATATTAGATGATATTTTTTTCCTTTTGGTTGTCTTTTTTCCCTGTTATTTTATGTAATAAACATTTGAGAATAATCAGGAAAAACACAGAAAGAAGTAACAAATGGCAGAGCAAAGAATATAAAAGATAATTTAAAGAAGTAAACCAATATCCTTTAGCAGCAACCTTTTCAAAATACGTTATCCAGCCCTGACTGGTGTGACTCAAGGGGTTGGGTGTCATCCCAAAAAGCAAAACGTTGCTGGTTCGATTCAGGGTCTGGGCACACGCCTGGGTCGCGGGTCAGGTCCCCAGTTGGGGGCATGAGAGAGGTAACTGCTTCTCTTGCACATAGAAGTTTTTCTCCCTATGTTCCCCTTTCTCTAAAAAATAAGTGAATAAATAAAATCCTTAAAAAAAAAGAATGTGTCATCCAGAAAATCTCCAAATGTGTCACCCAATGGTGTTTTGCATGTCACATGTTGTGGGGTAGTGACCTATAGTGACAAGAACTATTATTCAGACCCCTTTCCACTGAAGATTCTTTTACTAAATGAGCATACCCTGGGCATTTACTAAATGCACAGATAAAAATACTACACATTCCAAGAGAGCTTACATACCATTTTAAGAGGTGAAACCATTACCATTAAATATTTTTAGTAACAAGGCCACTGATTAACTAAACAATGGAACAAAGTGGTAGAGTTAATGGGAGTGAAAAATGAGTTGGAAAGGGCACACTGGAACTCCCAAAAAAGCCTGACAAAGGAGACTGCTTCCCCTGAAGGCAGTGCGCACTCACAATAAGTTTTTTAAGCTAGAGTGCATAACAAAAACAGTAGTCTCAACTGTGATCACATATAAAAATAAAGAATGCATTCAAGCAGGTTAGTGTGTATTTTTTTCTCAAAAGGCCAATAAAGATACAAAAAGGACAAACAGATAACCACTACACATTAATAAATTATGGAGCATAATAAATCTGAACACTATGCACATTTGTTTATTTAACAAATACTATGTGCCAGGTGCTGTTCTAAGCACTTTACAAATGTTGACCCGGGACCATACCATGGCTGCTACACCTCCAAGAATCTCAGACAGAAAAAACTGCCCAGAAATCCCCAGCAAGCTTTTGCTTACAACTCGAGAAATAGACTTTATTTGTTGGTGTGTTTATTAACTGAGCACAGTATCACCTAAAAACAAAATCAATGCTATTCTTAGTAAAAAATTAAGAGAGAATGGATACTGAGCGAGCAATGACAGTGTTTGCTCTGAGCAGCCATTTCTTAACTTCTCAGTAGATAATGCTTATCATGGTATCTTCTTTTTTGGTCAAGAGCATTCAAGTTTTTACTTATCATAAAGAACTTTAAACAACTAAACCATACTAGATACTATGACTTCAGTTTCTCAATCTTAAATAGTCAACATGTTTACTAACATATGGATATATTTTATTTTTAAAAATATTTTATTTATTTATTTTTAGAGAGGGGAGAAGAGCAGGAGAACGAGAGGGAGAGAAACATCAATGTGTGGTTGCCTCTCATGCTACCTCAACCAGGGACCTGGCCTGCAACCCAGGCATGTTCCCTGACTAGGAATCGAACTGGCAACCCTTTGATTTGCAGACTGGCACTCAATCCACTGAGCCACACCAGCCAGGGCTGGATATATTTTAAATATAAGCTGAAAACCATTATCTTATCAGACCAATACAAAATGACTCGAAGGGCAATTAAACATTTCCCTGTCCATTGTTTTGTTAATAGCTATAATAATTAGCTATAATTTCACTTATTTAAATATCAGTTTACCACATTCTTAACCATCTACAACAACTAAAAACAGGATGGAAGCACAAGTGTCTAGTAAGTCAAAACATTTATTTCAATTAACATATATTGGTCACTTCAATAAATATAATCATAATGTACAGCACAATTTTAAAGGTGTGATATTAGAGACAAAAGTAGAATGTATGAGAATGCCAAGAAAGGAATGAGTAACTCTGACTTAGAGGAGTGAGGGAAGAAAAAGCCCACAAGCACTTTGGCGGGGGTGGCATTGGAGCCTACAGGCAGATCTGATAAGGGGCAGGAGGACTTGCTGTCCTCTTGGAGCCCTGTGTCTGGGAACAGACAAGCATTCTGGTGCAGCTGGCACAGTCAGGGCATGAAGAGATCTAGTGATACAGCTAGAAATATAGGTAAGTCCAAATTCAAGTTCAATAGCAAATTGTTTCAGAAAGCTATCTCGTGGTATGGAAGGATGGAATACAGAGTTAAATGACCAAATACAACATGACCAGTCATTTTTCTCCCACTATCTCTTTAAGACTCTTTCTAAACTTCCCACATGTTATGGAAGTCTCTTCATATCTGGGCACCTGAGTGCCCTCTGCTTTTTATTTTGCCTGCATGCTTATACACACTCTCTTTTTTCCACTAGCTAGCTTGCCTTTATGCATCCTTTGATACTTGGCTCAAGTGAGAGCATCTGTCACCTCATCAAAGTTGAATTCCTTCACTCTCCTAATTACCAAACCAGGACCAGTTCCCTGTGGGGTTCCCACGACACCTTGTCTACTCCAGCACTTATCATACTAGATTAATTATTGACTTTTGTCTCTTCCACTTGCATATGAGCCTGAAGATACATCTTTGCACCTTTGCATCTAAAATGTGATAAATGTTCAGTGCAAGTTTATCAAGTACAATAAAGGAGAAGGCTATTTTAATAATCTAGAGAGAGGAAAGGTGCTAAAGCATCAAAGTGGGAAATGAAAAGGTTAGGACAGACACCAAAGCTTCTGTTTCACTAGTAGGAAAAAACTTCAGGGCCCCAATCTTAATCTATTCTTATTTTAAGAATAATTTTAATAAACATGGTCATTAGGTTTTATAACATACAAAAACATATTTTTAACAAAGAACCTGAGTAGTTAAGAAAAGGTTAAATTATAGGGAGCATACTTGTGCTTAAGAAGATGGAGAAACATGTACTATTTTCAAAATGTTTTTGTCTAAATAAACATGAGGCTATTTTTTTGCACATAAACATTTTACTGACATTCTGTGATAGACTACAGCAAAACAAACCTCATACACTGTCCATGAGGGTACAAATTTATACACATTTTATAGATATAAATTATCAACAGCTCTAAAAATTAAAAAGTGTATATCATTTATACCCCAAGGGTATAAAATTTAAAAGGGTATAAGATAATTTATAAAAAGTTATCTCACAGATATAAGGTGTTCTAAATAAAAGACATTCTTTCATTAATACTGTTTGTAATGGCAAAAGACTAAACAACCCACAAACCTATCAATAGTGTTATAGCTAATTAATCTGTGTTTCATCCATACACTGGCAAAATATAGAGCAGTACAAAAGAATAAGATAAATCTGCATGCACCTACATGTTAAGATTCTAAAATATTATGTGAATAATGTCATTTGCATACATAAGTATTTATGAAAAAGACATATTTGCATATATTTAATATGCCTATAAGTTCATAGAAACAGTTTGTCAGGATAAACACCCACTTTTGAACACTTCCTTTAAGTAGAGGAACAAAGGACTCTGGCCAGTGTGGCTTGGTTGGAGTGTTGCACTACAACTGAAAGTTTGCGGGTTCAATTCCTAGGCAGGGCACATGCCTATGTTGCAGGTTCGTTCCCTGGTCATCCAGGTGCATAAGGAGACAACCAATTGATGCTTCCCTCTCACAACGTTGTTGCTTTCTCCCTTCCTCTCTCTCTCTAAAAGCAATGAAAAAAATGTCATTGGGCCCTGATCAGTGTGCCTCAGTTAGTTGGGTTTCATCCCACAAAGCAAAAGGTGGCTGGTTTAATTCCCAGTCACAGCACACACCTGAGTTTGATCCTGGACGGGGCACATATGAGAGGCAACTGATTGATGTTTCTCTCTCACATCCATGTTTCCTCCCTTTTCCCCTCTAATAATAAATAAATAAAATCTTTAAAACAAAAATGTCCTTGGGTGAGGATTAAAAAAAAAGAAGAGAATAGAATAAAGGTTTAGGATTAGGTTGGGGGGTTCGCTTTTTATTCTAACTTTTTACAAGAAAAAAATGTATGTACTTATCACATTTACAGTTAATAAAAACAGTAACAGACAACAGTATGGTGATTACCAGAGGGAAAGGGGAGTGGGGAGAGGTAGAAGAGGATATACAGGATATAGATGGTGATGGAAAGAGACTTGACTTTGGGGTAGTGAACACACAATACAATATACAGATGATGCATTATAGTATTACATACCTGTAACCTATATAATTTTATTAACCAATGTCACCCCAATAAATTCAATAAAAAGTAAATTAAGGAAACCATGTTCACAAAAGCCTTACTTGAGAACTGTGCTACTGAATGATCCCCAGAAAGGTAAAATCCGCCACTCAAAACACATGTAGTATCTGTGCCATTTGTATGTATGTGTGTGCACATGCCTGTGAACAAGCCAAATTCTCCCAGTACAGGCACATATATTCTTTGTATTTAAAGTGTTTCTTGTATTAACTAAACTCCTAGGAGGTTCACCACAGACAAATCTGGGGCTATTCAAGTCACCAGTTGCCATGTGCTCCCCAACAAAGCTCCAGGGTCCAGGCTTGAGTAGCCAGAGCTCATACAGACTTAGAATTTCTCCAGGAAACTGTCTGCTGGGGTGAAGACAGGCACTTGGTCCAGCACCTACTTTCCAATCTGATATGATGTTTTAGAACGCAGCCTTTCCTTCTCCAGAAATGAGCCTCAATTCCTCTAAAGTTGCCCCAGAGGCAGAGGAAGAGCCTGAGCCTTCAGCAAAGAAAGAACCAGAGTCCACGTCAGAGTTGTGGAAGCCAGTGGGGCCTAGGCCAGACTGGGATGTAGGGGCAGATGTGAAGGCAGCGGCACTCTGGCCTCAATTCGGAGCTGCTCTTGGTGTCTAGTCAAGAACAGGGATCCTGAGCTGAGCTGGGCTTCAGGCCAGTGAGCAGAGCCACTAGGAGCAACTGAGCAAGAGTTGGTGTCAGTGAGGTGGGATTCATCTGTGCCCCGTCACAGTCGTTAACTGAAGTGTCTCAGAGGCACCACTACCACAATAACTGCGTGGAGGCTCCACTCTCATGGGCCTTCCAATTGCTGGGATGGGAGGTAGGCTCCTTTCCCTGGGTATTCCTCCTTCCCATTCTGCTGCCAGCTACTGTTGGCACTAGCTTTGTAACAGTGGAAAATTATAACCACCCCATCATTCTTTTGACATTGTTTCTGACTCTAATAGGTAGCTTGTAGATGGACAGCATGTTTGTAAAAGGATCTTAGAACTAACTTCAAAAGATAAAGTCCCCCACCTTCAGGCATTCCAGCTCCAGATTTGCTGACCTCCAAACGTAAAACCAGGATGATGTAAAGCCAGGAAGACTAACCCAGGGCCATCACTTGCTTTATTGAAATGGACAGTGCTCATCTGCATGTAGAGAACTTTTCAACCCTCTCCCTTGATCTCTTTGTTCTGTTCCCCTCTCCCTACAAAAACAACAACAACAACAAAAAAAAAAAACACCTCTACCTGGACTGAGATATGGAGATGGGCTTTGATATAAGAGTCCCCCATCTTCCAGATGGCCAGCATCTGAATAAACCACCTTCCTTTATATCAGCACCGGCCTCTCCAGTATTGACTTTCAAAGCAGCAGGCAGCCAGACCTGCATTAGGTTACAGCTTAATTTATTTGCCCAAGGCTGAAGAAGAGGACCTGGAGGAGCAGTACAAGTGGGATAGGAGCCCAACCAAGGCTGGAGGCCAGCCAAGGCTTAACACAACTTCGCTTCTAGTGTAGTGGTATCCCACACTGCCTTGCAGCCATATTGCAAGTTTAGCCTTATTTCCATCCACTGAAATTGTTTTCACCTTAAAGTCAACACCTGTGGTTGCTGCAAGTTCTGGGTCAAAAATATCATCTGTGAACCTCAAGAGCAGGCTAGACTGGCTCATGCCACTGTCCCCGATGATGAGGATCTTCAGGGTGGTCAGCATGTCCTGATCTCTCCTGACCTTTGTCAGTTCCAAACCTAGCTGCCTGGTCTCACTCTCAACCTTTCATTAGGGAGAACTACCCATGCATGAGGTGGGGGTCCCATGGACACACTGGGGACCTAGCTGACCCCACAAAAGGTAAGGGGGGACTGGCCAAGGAGTGCACGCAGGGCAGGGGGGGCAGTGTACAGACGCCCTCCAATGGGTGTCAACAGGAAAGGGGCTGCAGAAGGTGGGGTATGGACACACTGAGTCCGAGGCACTGGTGCCAAAGGCAAGAGGGACTAGGGAGTGCACTGTGGGTGGTGGGTGTGTGGAAGCCCTAGCAGGCACCTGCAGGGGACATAAGGGGGAGTGGCACACGGTGGCTGGGTGGGGGCATACACAGACTAGGTCCTGTAAAGCTGCTGGCACCAACCGCTGGGGGTGCAGGATAGGTGAGAGGGGTGGGGTGCATGGACACACAGGGGACCCAGGTGCAAAAGGTGAGAGGGAGGCAGCCAGAGAGCACACAGCAGACTGGAAAAGTGGGTAAGGGGCATGTAGGTGCCCTCCAGGGCATGTAGGGTGGGGGCAGTTGCAGGAGGGCACATGGATGTATTGGGCTGAGGTATCCAAGCCAAAGGCAAGGGGTGGAGCAGGAACACAATGTAGCCTGAGCTAACAGGGGGTGGGAGGGGTGGACTCCCTGGAGTCCAGGGGCTAGAGCCAAAGGAGAGAGGGCCAGCAGTGAGCATGGGGAGGGAGGAGGGCTTGCACTTCAGGAAGCACCAATGGGAAGGGCTTCTTGGGTGGTTGTGGCTGGCAGGGGAGAAGACACGTTGTGGTTTCATCCAAATAAATGCGAGGTTTTTAAGGGAGAAAATCAGTCTCCTTAATAATACACAGCTACAATGATTACATTTGCGCCTAATGTACATTTGAATAGATTTTATGATTTTACATATGTCTGTCCATGGTGTTTTGCCTTCCCAACCTAGTCTAGCTGAGTCCTTGAAATGCAAGCTAACTAGGACATAGACAAAAACTGTAACACTTTATTTTTCTATTTGGCATAGAATCGCTGATTCCATCCCTTTCCCTGGTTCACAAAATTAAATTGCTTTAATTCTGCCCATGATGACCTCATGGCAGTACAATCAACTATTCTGCCCTGGATATAATACCTGTTAGATGAGGCCATCTTAAGAAATGTACCTACCTTTCCTTCCTCCCACCCTCCCTCCCATAAACAGCAGAGTGTCTACTGTACTCCAAGAATAAACAGGGATCGTATCTTATTTTCTATCCCCAGTGACTAGCACAGTAACTTGCAAAGACTGAACATCTGGTAAGGGTTTTATAAAAGAATAAATGAGAGAATGATGAATAAACAAATGAATGTATATATTTATGCATATTTAACCCTCTTTCCTATAAGGCAAGGATACTTTTCCAAAGACAAGTTATCCTTTGCCTAATTATTCCTTTATTTTGCCCAAGGTTGTATTACAAAACATCTATTCCTATCCATTTCAACTATCTTACAAATGTCAATCATTCCCATAAGTTCTCCACCGCATCATTATAGTTAAGAATGTGGATCTACTAAAATTATCCTCAAAACAACATTATTAGTTCCTTCCCTTTCTTATAATGTAACCGTTGCAAAATTCTAACTTCCTTAAAGAGCATTAACACAAACTGTTAGCACTGGATTTCACTAAAATTGAGTAAATTGGGATATTTAACTTTAACTAAATGACAAAGCAGTGATTTAACAGATGTTTTGAACATTTCAAGGAAAATATTCATGAATATTTAATAATCTCCCTCCTTCCCCAGAATAATTCTTAACCATATGCTCGGGTCCTACTTATAATAAATTATATTGGTTTTTCTTACTACCTCATACCAACAAAAGGTAATTAATGAAAACTCTTCAAACCATTTGTCATAATTATTTCATCCCCTACTTTGATACTTTCCTTCACAAATCAATTTTCCACACTATTTACTAATATTCTAATATTAAATATGAATACTTTGAAATGTTGTTCTCCTTATATCCATCAAATTTATACTACATTTTAAAGAAGTCAGACACTTTTCTTATGGGTCATTATTTTATATCTGTTTATAGGACTTTAAAATTTATCAATATTAAAAACTGGTAAAAGATAATATTTTGTATAAAAATAAAATGGTAGATATTTTACCTCCTAAATTATTAAAAATACTATTAAAATAGGTCTGCAAAACAAACTTCTAAAGGGAAAAAAAAATCTGTGTATAAGTGCCTCTATTTTCCCAGGTCAGAGAAAATTTTGTCTAAAAAAAAGAAAAAAGAAAAAAATCTAGGAACAAAAGCCATTCTACTACTTTAGTATATAGTAGCTTTTAGTACTATTTTTTGAAATTCATATGGCGCTTCCTGTCAAATGTGAATGCACTATTTGTTTGCACATGCACACACACTTAAAAGGCGAGAAGAATATTATTATTCTTTTTCCTGGGTCTATTCCAAGTAACAATGGTTGTGACTGAAAACATAAAGTAGAAGAAATATTCCAATAAAAAAATTCTGACTGTAGGAATTTGACAGTTTCAAAGAAACTGGGATTAAATTAACTAATTTATATTCTCCTGAAACAGTAAAAGCAGTACACTTTTCAAAAAATGCCTAATTGTTAGAATTCTGCTATTCAGATTGGAATGCAGTCTTCTACATCAGAAGAAACGGGAGAAGAAATAGAGTAGAAAACAGGAGGTAAATAACTGTAAAGTATTCTAAATAGTACTATCACATTTTCAAAGGTAAATGACAATAATTTCTGTCATGTTTTGAGATGCATTTTTGTCCATGTAAGTACCATATTTCCCCATGAAATGAGAATAGACATGAAGATTCTAAGATGTCTTTCAGCTGTAATATTCTATTTATTGATTGACTATACTATACGTCGCAATATTATTTCATATCATCACCCTGAATCATTTTATGTAGGATCTAAGGAACCTGATAAGCTTTACTTTAAAAACAGATCATATCAAGTTTTAAAAATTCAAAATAATTTATATTTTATGTCATCTGAGTTATACTTATGCTATTCAAATACATAAAGACAGAAAGATATTTTACACATATAAAATATATAATATAAATTTATCAGTTAGCTGATTTTAAACTACAGATTAAATTAGTAAAATTACCAGTATTATAAACTTGGTTGACGGCCTAGTATATTTTTAAAATCAATTCCTAATTGTCATTTTGGAGATTTACTATTTCAAATGTTTAAAAAGAAAAGTATACAAGTATTTCTTCCAATATACACCTGTATTAGTTCATTTTAAGAACTGTAATTCAGACATACAATTAAAAAAGATTTTCAAAATGTATTTCAACATAATCTAAACTGAGACAGGCTATAAATATAGGAGCATATTAAATATAAAATAGTAATGATTAAGCATATAATCATAAATAGAAAAAATCATTCACTGAAAAATGCAATAAAACTACCATTCACTGTCTAGTTCATATTTATAACTACTATTTTATCCGGTATTCACAATAATAAAAACCAGTCTAGTTCTTTTGCCCTGCTGTAGCAGAATCCTACTTTGTTCCCTTTTGATTTCTACCATGAACATTTATACTTTAAAATTAAAAGAGGATTATATAAATTATTCTCCCTCCATTGTAAAGGTACTTGCAAAATACATAATGCAAGTACCTTTACAATGTGAAAAATACTGTTAAGCAGGTATGTCATAACTTCTCCTTACTCTTCATACCTTTTAATATAACAATATGCTTCTAATGTATGGTCTAAAAACAGTAATAACAAGGCATGTTAACAATTATGCCATTACCTGATTCTTTTCAGATATCATAATGTATCAGAAGCTCAAAAGCATACATAATAACTCAAAACTCCTTTTTTATATCTGTTCTTTAGGTCCATCTTTGTAAAAACTGAGTGACTTGAAGTGCTCCGATTATTCCTTCTAACGATGTTCCTACCTTCCTTCACTGTGGCTGCCTTTTGCCTCGATGGTGTCACCAGCTCCTTTACAATCTGCAAGACTTGAATCATCGCTAGTCATTAACAAGCCAAGGACTCCAGCTGCTTCCTCCAGAAATCCAACAGGTTTCATCACCAAGAGTTCATGGCATTTCTGCTTTCAGGAAGCTCAGGAACAAACACAGTTCAACTTCAGAGAAATAAATGCTTTGCTTAGCTATCCAAGAAGGCTCTGAAGCAGTTAATAAGGAACAAGGAAAAGATAGGCTGTATTTTCTTGAAATTATGTATTCAAAGTGATTTCAGCACTTGTGAAAACCAACATCCTCCAAGTCCCAAATGCATGACTTTGCACAGCATTAACAGTTACAAACAAAACAAAACAAAATGTGGGTAATTGTCTGTAAATCACTAAGCACAGTGAAAACATTTTCTCACAAAAGTCAAGACAGGAAAAATAAAGTGCTATGCTATAAATTCTCATATAGTGGATCACAGATGCTATGTGCAAGTTTTTAAAAACACATTCAGAAGTAGTCAACCAAAATATCCTGCACTGTAAAAGCCTTAATACTTTTTTCCAATTTCTCAAAAATCTCATGTTTGAAACACAGAAAATATAATGTGGATAAAAATAAAACTCTATCTTGCTAACTCCAAGCTCCCAGATCTGCATCAAAGATATGCTACTGGAAAAAAATATCCTCTAAATTCCTTTCCCCCTACACACACACACACACACACACACACACACACACACCTCTGACATCCCAGCAGATGAAGAAAAGTGTAGGTTCACATTGCCCGCTAGAAATCCCCAAAGAGGTATGTAAATTAGTTGGTCTCACCATCAAAGGCATGGACCAGAGAATTTCAAATCAAGTATCACAACCATTTCTGCCGTGAGATTTAACAGCCAAATTGCAACAATGTTCAATTAATATTTAATACATTTCTTACAGTTCTATATTTCACATAGCAACCCTTTTCAAAGTAAACCTACAGAGTTAACTAAAAGAGAAAACTGAAATTCAAGTTAATATGGTTAAATGTCACTATTTACTAAAGTGACTCCACTGGCAATTTGTTCCCCTTACTGTGCTGCCAACTTCCCTCTCAGAATTTTTCCCTTCCCATTTATTATTTTGATATGAATGTATCATAAAATGACTCCCAGACCAAATCAGAGGCAGTTTCTGTGCCTCCGCACAGTTCAAGGCTATTTTGTTACTTTCTCATTTTTCAGTTGAACTACTGAGGCACACAGTGAATCAACCAAGGTTGGTAAAACATAGGCTCCAAAATTCAAAGGCTTCTTCTGCTTTCTCTGACACCAAGTCTCTTCTGTAGAAATGTAGTTTTAAAATTCAGGGTGACATTTTCAGCTCTTCGGAAGAGGTACTATAAGATGGGCATATATATCCACCTATAATGTATTCTCCATATGGGTGTTAATTTAAGACTTCAGTGCTACAAATCCATGATAGTGAGAAAATATTTGCAAATGGAGAACAAAAACAGGGCATTAATTCTAACTATATATTATCTTTAAAGACCATGTTTGTCCTTGCAAATTAAATCAAAGCAAGAGTTTGGACAGGTCAAAGACCAAGTTTTAAACCTCAGATCAAAACTGTGCTCTTTAACAAATTCCTCTGATGACCTGGTAGAGACAAACAGTATTTAAATCAAACTCCTAAAATCAAGTTCCCCTAATTCTTTCTACCCCTGTCCTGTTTCCTCGGGCAGTCCTGAACATGAAATAGCTGTTACATATCTCTGGATTTACTTTCCAGTTCTTTGCATTTCCAGTTCCTGAAAAATCACTTTTACTCTTCTTGGGGTAAAAAAAATGTTCTTGAAAGGTATTTTTCTGTTAGCTTTGCTCTCTCCCAGTACTTTTCTCTGTCCATGCAAGGAAGGGCACACAGTCAACTCTATGCTCCATGTCTGATCAGTGAAAAAAGGACCGTCTATATTCACATTTCCATAATTTCAATTCTCATCATCACCTATCTCACTGACATCAGTGTTGGTTTTGAAAATGAAAATCATACAACAATCAGTTTGGACACAATGGTGCAATGCTGTCAGTCCTTACCTTCTGCCAGGCAACCAATAGCTTTTTCTTCTCTCATTGTTTTATGACACGCTCTATCAGTTAAAATATTTGAGCACATATTCTAATATGCATAACTGAACTGTACTCTAAAATGTCAAGATCATGAAAGGCAAAGGACTGAGGAACTATTACAGATTAGAGGGGAGTGGAAAGTATAGTCAAGATAAGTAAATGTAACACGTGATCCCAGATTAGATACTGGACCAGAAAAGGATGAGGGGAACTGATAACATTTTGGGACAATAAATAAAATTCAAATACAAGCTATAGATTATCAGTGTTACCTTTCTGACTGTGACCATTACACAGCAATTATGTAATAGAACATCCTGGATTTTAAGAAATACACCCTGAAGTATGGGGTACTTAGAGGTAAATAACTTCAATTTACTCTTTAATGATTCAGAAAAAACTAACACCAATACAGAAGGAAAAAGCAAATATGGTAGGATTTGAGAAATCCATGTATAAGAATATATGGGAATTTGTGTTATTCTTGTAACATCTTCCTAAGTCTAAAATGATTTCACACTGAAATGTTAAATCCTGACTACATATTTCAACATATGTATATTAATTTGTTTATAAGAGATACATATGTATTCATATCCATTTATGTTTAGTCATACAAAACAGTAATTTCAAAGGATGAAATAAATATAAAGAATTACATATTTCTATATATGCTGTTTCAGTTAACTTTGGGTATGTATGTACACATATATACACATATGCATTCTATCTGCTTCCTTCACCCCATAGGTCATTCCGAACCTTCCTGGCAAAGGCAGACATACCTCTGGGGTTACTCTGACATGGAGAGTCTTAAAATAATTAATTTCCAGATCCTTAACTTCCATATGTACTTACTGCTAAAGCTGACCTGCTTGAGAAGATTCCTGCAGTAGGGGTTCTCCATTCCCATTTCCCTTTACACAATCTCCTTTCTCCCATTCTATTAGTAAAAGGCTAACCCTCATCCTTCTTATATGGTGCAGTGCTGCAAAGGGTGAAAACGTGTGAGGTGGGGGACAAAGACCGTTCCACAAGTCCTTTAATCAAGGCACAATAAGCAACAGCCCATCCCCTTATGAAGATATGAGTTTCTAATAAAATATTACTTAATAGTAAATAATTATTTAAGAAAACATCACATATTTGTTGTTTTGGCCAATGACAGGATAAAACTCTGTGAGAAAAGTGGAATAAATGTATAATTTCAGGGGAAAAAAAGAAATTATAAAAAGCTCTGGCTACTAAGAAATAGTTCATTCATTTTTTTAAGTAGATGACACTGGGTATCCAACCACTGTGATACTTAAACGCAACTATACTTACAAGGATGATGTAATAGTTTTTGATTGTTATTTTTTCCTTATTGGGCCTATGGAACAAAAAATCAATTTAACCATATTCCCTGATTTATATAATTGATCCATGCATAGTCCATTTTTATTTATTTACTCAATTACTTATACTTAACAATTTAATAAACACCACAAAGCAATTACTCAAAATAAAAATGAGAACCTTAAAAATAATCAACATTTAACCTACAGTCCTGCCAACCACCAGCTCATCATCCCCCTGCTCCAACCCAAAGTAACAATCATCCTGTATGCTGTAGTTACAATCATTCCCTTTATCTCCTTACAGCTACATATCTATATCTATACCTATAAATATATCTGTATAGTGTGTATTTGACTTTTCTGAACTTTATAAAAACAGTATAATGTTTTATATAATATTTTGGTAATTATAGCTTTTCTTTAAAATGATTCCATTGTATTCTAGTCCCATGGTTCTCAGTCTTCATACATACTGAACCTGCCTGGGGATTTTTAAAAAGTATGATGCCTGGGTCCATCCACAGGGATTTTGCCTTCATTATCCTAGGGTGCAGCCTGAGCATCCTAAATTTTAAAAGCTCCCCCAAATGATCCTAACATTCAACCAAGGTTAAGAACTACTATTCTAGAAGAATGACACAGGAAAAGTTAATGCAAGTGGAAAAGTAAACATGAAAGGTACAAAATATTATGACTCCACTATTAGCATTTACATTATATATAAATATCTATCTCTAGGTAGATAGATAGATAGACAGACAGACAGACAGACAACGAGATGGGGGCACAAAGAAAAAAATATTAAAATGTTACCAATAATTTTTCTTCTGAAAGGCAGCATTATGTATGAATTTTTACTGTCTTTCTGTTTTGCCATACTTCTCCACAGACAAAAATTTTTACTATTTTTTAACAGAAATTACATTTTATTTTTTTAAAAAGCTATATCACTTCGCCAAAAAAGACACTTATGTAGATGGCAAGTAAGCATATAAACAGAGGCTAAACATCTTATGTCATTAGGGACTTTCAAACAATGAGATGCCACTACACACCTACTAGAATGGTTAAAGTCCAAAACACTGACAACACCAAATGCTGCTGACGATGTGGAGTAACAGAAACTCTATCATCGCTAGTGAGAATGTAAAATGGTATACCCACTTTGAAAAATTTGGCAGTTTTTTACAAAAGTAAACAGTTTTACCATATAATTCAACAATTATACTCCTTGTTATTTAACCAAATGAGCAGAAAACTGGTATCTACACAAAAACCTGCAATGTGAAGATTTATAGCAGTTTTATTTATAATTGCCAAAACTAAGAGGCAACCAAGATGTTCCTCAGCGAGTGACTGGAGAAACTTTGGTACATACAGACAATGGAATAATATTCAGCAATAAAAGGAAATGAGCTACCAAGCCAAAAAAAAAAACAAAAGACATGAAAAGACAGGGAAGAATCTTGAATGCCTATCACTAAGTGAAAGAAGTCCATCTGAAAAGGAGTTTATTTGAAATCATACATACTGTATGGATTCCAACTATATGACATTCTGGAAAAAGCACAACTATGGAGATAGTAAAACAATCAGTGGTTGCTAGGGCCTTGAGGAAAGAGAGAGAAGGATGAGCAGGTGGGGCACAGGGAATTTTTAGGACAATGAAACTACTCTATGAAATTGTAAAGGTAGATACACACCCATTATACATCGGTCAAAATCCACACAATGTACAACACAGAAACTAAACCATAATGCAAACTATAGACTTCAGTAAACACTGATATATCAATATTGGCTCATCAATTGCAGTAAGGGTACCAACAAGATGTTAGTAACAAGGGAAATGAGAAGATGGAGAGTATTATGAGGGAACTCTCGAACTTCCCACTCAATTTTTCTGGAAATCTAAAACTGTTCTCAAAAAGTCTTTTTTAAAATGACAAAGGAATTCTATAATATATATTTAATCTATATCCTACTCTTCAGACTTTATCTGAATATAGAATTATCTAAAAAGTACAGAGTTTAACTGGAAAGAGTGCTTAAAACAAAAATAATAATCACCTACATATATAAAGAGATATGATGTGGCTTGGTAAATAAAAAATGTTAGTTTCCTTTGCAATGAGCTGCCTGCAAACAGTTGTGATCTAATTCTTTTTATTTTTTAACTATATTTTATTGGTTATGCTATTAGTGTGTTCCCAATTTTCCCCTTTTATCCCCTCTCTGCTCTGCACACCCCACTCTCCAGCATTCCCCACTCCTTAGTTCATGTCCATGGGTTATACATGTAAGATCTTCCAATTCTCTGTTTCCTATACCATTGTTGACCTCTCCCCATCTACTTTATGCCTACCAATTATGCTTCTTTTTCCCTGTACCTTTTCCTTCCTATTCCTCCCTTCCCCACTGAAATCCTTCCATGTGATGCCCATTTCTCTGATTCTGTTCCTGTTCTAGTATTTAGTTTTTGTTTTTATTGTTTTTCTTTTTTTTTTAGGTTCAATTGCTGATAGTTGTGAGTTTGCTGTCATTTTACTGTTCATATTTTTGATCTTCTTCAATTTCTTAGATCAGTCCCTTTAACATTTCATAAGGGCTTGGTAATGAATGAATTCCTTTAATTTGACCTTATCTGGGAAGCACTTTATCTGCCATTCCATTCTAAACGATAGCTTTGCTGGATAGAGTAATCTTGGATGTAGGTCCTTGCCTTTCACAACTTCAATTATTTCTTTCCAGCCCCTTCATGCCTGCAAGGTTTCTTTTGAGAAATCAGCTGATAGCCTTATGGGCACTCCTTTGTAGGTAACTGTCTCCTTTCTTCTTGCTTCTTTTAGGATTCTCTCTTTATATTTAACTTTGGGTAACTTAATGTGCCTTGTGAGTGTTCCTTTCACAAGGATAATATGCCTTGGTGTGTTCCTCTTGGGGTCCAACTTCTTTGGGACTCTCTGGGCTTCCTGAACTTCCTGAAAGTCTATTTCCTTCACCAGTTTGGGGAAGCTTTCCTTAATTATTTTTTCAAGTAAGTTTTCAATTTCTTGCTCTTGTTCTTCTCCTTCTGGCACCCCTATAATTTGGATATTGGAATGTTTCAGGCTGTCCCAGAGGTTCAAAAGTCTCTCTTCACTTTTTTGAATTCTTGTTTCTTCATTCTGTTCCAGTTGGATGTTTATTTTTCCCCTTTGGTCCAAATCATTGCTTTGAGTCCTGGTTTCCTTCCTGTCACTGCTGGTTCCCTGAATATTTTGCTTTATTTCATTTTGGTTATCCTTCATTTGTTTTTTCAATTTTTGATCAAGATCAATTAATTATGTGAGCATTTTGATTACCAGGGCTTTAAGTTCTCCATCAGATAGGTTGGCTGTCTCCTCATCACTTAGCTCTCTTTCTGAAGTTTTGCTTAGTTCTTTCATTTGGGCCATATTTCTTTGTCAAGGTGCACCTGTAAGGTTGTAAGGGGGCGGGCCTTTGGTACCACCTGGGCAGGGCAACTCTCCTTGCTGTGCTGGGGAGCTGCTTGTTGGGGAGGGGCCAGAGAGGGAATAATGCAGCTCGCCTACTCGGGCTCTAGCCCCACTTTCCAACGGACTCTCATGCGAGACTGGGAGTTTCTCCCACCCTGGCAACCCCTGCCGTAGTCCACAGTCAGCTCGGAGTTTTAGTTTCCCATTCAGTCAGCCCTGTCCACGCCCACACGGTCCACCACCTGGCCGTAGCCAGCCTGATCCACATGGTCCACTGCCTCACCCGGGGTTCTCTCCACCTGCACGTCTACCCATCTCCCTCCCACCGGTATAGTTGACTGTTTCTTTAATTCCTTGGTTGTCGGAGTTCTATACAGTTTGATTTTCTGGCACTTCTGGTTATTTATTAATTTTAGATTGGTTGTTACCCTCCTTTTGGTTGTGAGACAAAGTGAAAGGTTTCAACCTATGCCTCCATCTTGGCTGGAACTTCTCTAACTCTTTTTTAAACAGAAAATTCTTAACTCAATTTTATTTCCCACATTTGCATTTTTGTTATACATGGCCTCACCCCCCAAACCACCTATTTTTGTCTAACTCAAAAACTGTTGACTTTTCATCCCTTTCACTTCCAAATCCAGCATTTCCAGAGCGGAACACAAAGGACAATGGCAGTAAGAGAACAGGAAGGAGAGAAATGCAACAGGCTGGGAATACAAGCACTCCCTACTACCACCTATTTGGACATTCCCAATTATGCCATTCTACTTTCTCCAAATCAAAGTATAAGGCAGAAAGCAACTTCTTTCAGATGAAAAGGGGTTAATAACAGGACTTATGTGGTAAATGACATAAAGAAAAAACAGCTAGGTAGAGGAAGAAAATCTTTTCCCACCATTACTTGAAACAAAAGAAGGGAGGGACAAAGGGTGTGGGGAGAGAGAGCAAGAGAAGGAAGGGAGAGAAGGAGGGAGGGAGGGAGAAGAAAGAACTGGACTAAATTTAATTTCATTTGTATACTTTCTTTCATTCATTTAATAGAACCATGAACAAGTTTACCAGAGCATCTTGTTTGGACCTAAGTGTAAAGGAGAAAAGCAAAATCATACTACTATTCATAACAAATAATGTTATCAATAATTCAAACCAACTTCCAACTCCCTAGAATCTTAAAGAATTACAAACTAATTTAAATGGTCTCTATTTTCTTCTTTTTGTCAATATACATCTTCAATAGTATTCCTTATTACAAAAATAATGCATGTTCACTGTAGAAAATAAGTATCTAAAAATATGCCAAAAGAAAATAAAAATCTCTCTTAGGCCCACCATACAGAAATATGCACTACCAACAACTTTCTTGGCTTTTCCATGTACTTTTTTGTTGCTTTTATAAAAATGGGGTAATATTATGCATACTCTTTTTGAACTGATATATATATTCACAATACAAAATATTTCATCAATATCATTTTTATACAATCAACACAGACAAGGGCATTTCCACTTGTCTCTACAAAATTTTTTGATCATGCTAATAACAACCAAGAATCTTCTCATTTTTGGCACTGATTCAGATTTTTTTCTAACTCTTTTTCAGAAAACATTTTTGGCTTTCCTGGAAATACACTTTAGAATAAAATTACTGTCATCTTTTTTCAGGACATGTAGATAAATGACAATAAAAAATGTGAGAGGCCACATTTCTACTAACAAAAATAATCTGTAAATATTCCAGATGTCAGCTTGCCTACAAACAGAAAAGACCATTGAATATTGAACTACAAACTCATTTCTGACTGGTCTCCTTTGGGTTAATAAATCAGATAACAGAGTTAATTTCTTTGCCATTCTACTTAAATCTTACAGGTGGGATATAATCGCTTTTAAGTAGAATTTTGAAAATCAATCTCTACAAACTCATCAATATAAAATGCACAATATGTAGTTTATGAAAAACAAGTTGTACAGTTTTCTACCTAAAATCTATACTGTTTTCTGTCCAAATAATATTTAGGTGATTTTACAGTAACTCCTAATAATTCATACTGGATATTTAAAAGTTAATACTGTCAGGTCTGGCTGGTGTAGCTCAGTGGCTTGAGTGCGGGCTGCAAACCAAAGGGTCACCGGTTCGATTCCCAGTCAGGGCACATGCCTAGATTGCTGGCCAGGTCCCCAGTAGGAAGTGGCGCAAGAGGCAACCACACATTGATATTTCTCTCTCTCTCTCTCTCTCTCTTTCTCCTTCCCTTCCCCTCTCTCTAAAACTAAATATTTTTTTTTTAAAGTTAACACTGTCAGAATACAACATGGCAACAGAATATGTGGAAGCCTCCTCCCAGGACCAAACTGGAATTGCAACTATATTATATAAAAATCATCCTGAATAACCAACTAAACATTAGCTGGACAAAAGCCTTATAACCAAGGACTTACGGAAGAAATCACATCACCACACGATTGGTAGGAAATGCAGAGACACAAGAGGGCTGACTGGGCCACCACAGATGAAAGCTGAGGTGCAAGAGGGATATTTCAGTTGTTGGGGTGTTCCTTAGACCCCAAGCTGGGTTCTCCAGCCTGAAGCACCAGGACTGGCAAAGGAACCCAAATAACATTCTGCTGTGAAAAGCAGTAGAGTTTCTGCCTGACAGAGAGAGACAGCTAGAAACACAGAGAGCCTCTTAAAGGGCTAACACAAAATTTTGTTTGCATCCATTTACCCTGGGCTCCAGTGGAAGGAGGGCAGAGCAGACAGAGCCACATGAGAAATATCTGGGGTTGGTGGCTCTGGAGGAAGAGCCCAATAGTCAGATGCCAGGATCCACATGCTCAGTCATTGCTCATACTGCAGAAGCCATCTCTCTTGGGCAGAGCACTGTCCTCCATGAGGCATTGGGGTGGGGAGCAACAGCCCCACCTGCAGTAATTACTCTGCCCCACCCTGTGAAGCTAGTGCCCAGCTGCTGAGGAGTACAGCCGGAGGCACTTCCAGCGATTCAGCCTAACAAAAAGCCTGCAGGCAGATCTCTGGAAGCTTCGAGATTTTAGCTGACCATCCCTTGGGCCTGGTGCTGGCAAAAACCGTCCTTGGTGCCCAGACTGGTTCTTTCTGCACACACCCAGGCAGAGCAGAGGGAGCCACATGCTATGGATCACTGAACACTCCATGTTTGCCCAGGGCCAGTCACAGGGAGGTCTGACTTAGCCTGCACCAGAGTGTTTGCAAATCTACTCAACACCTAGAAGCAAACACAAACACGGCCAACATGGGGAGACAAAAAATAAAAGCAGGTCCCAAGTGAAAAAAAACAAGAGAATTCTCTAGAAGAAGAGCTAAATGATATGTAGACAAGCAACTTATCAGAAATAGAGTTTAAAATAATGATTATAAGTGTGCTCAAAGGCACAAAAAAAGATGTAAAAAAAAAACATAAAAAAGGACCAGTCAGAAGTAAAGAAAGCAATATCTGAAATAAATAATACACTAGAAGGAATAAACAGTAGGTCAGATGAAGTAGAGGACCAAATCAGCAATTTGAAAGACAAGATAGAAAAAACACCCTAGCATGGCAGTAAAAAAGAAAAAAGAACTTTAAAAAATGAGGAAAGTTTAAGGCACCTTTGGAACAACATGAATCATAAAAAATCATGGGAATACCAGGGGAAGAGAGTGAGCAAGGGATCGACAATCTCTATGAAGCAATAATGACCAAAAACTTCCCTAACCTGGTGAAGGAAAAAGATACAAAGTCCAAGAAGCACAGAGTCCCAAACAAGATGGACCCTCTAGAGACCCACACCAAGACACATCATAATTAAAATGGCAAATCTTAAAGTCAAGGAGAGGATCTTAAAAGCTGCAAGAGAAAAACAGTTACCTACCAGGGAGCTCCCATTGGACTGTTTTGACTTCTCAACACAAACATTTCAGGCCAGAAGGGACTGGCATGAAATATTCAGTGATGAAAGCAAGAACCTTCAATCAACCCAGCAAGGCTATCACTTAAAAGTGAAGGAGACATAAAGAGCTTCCCAGACAAGAAAAAGAAAAAGGAGTTTGTACCACCACACAAGTAGTGCAACAATGTTAAAGAGTTTGCTTTAAGGAAAAAAAAATACACAGGAAAATAGTAAAAAATAAAATGGCAATAAATATATATGTATCAATAATCATTTTAAATGTAAATGGCTTAAATGCTTGAATCAAAAGACACAAGGTAACTGAATGGATAAAAAAAAACAGGACCAATAGGTAAGTGGCAACCCAAGAAAAAAACCCGGAATTATCTTCTGAAGGCAGACCCTTTGTAATACAGGCTTCCCTCACTAGGTGAGCATTCTAGGAACCCAACTGTATCTGTGTACCAGCTGACATTGTTGTGAGAGGCAGCGCTCGGCAAATTGTTTTTGAAGACTTTTTCAATGCGCTTGCCCATTTCATGAAGGGTAATTTACAAGTGTACCTGTCTACACTGTGCTGAATGTTCAGTAGTTTTTGACCAAAAATGGCATAACCCTGTGCACCACCCTCCCTATTCACCCAATTCGCCCCAAGTGATTTTTGTTTGTTTCTTTCTTTCTTGGATGAAAACAGTCCTCAAAGGGAAATGTTTTCCCAATGTGGAAAAGGTGAAAAAAGAAAAAAAAAAAACGGCAGAAACACTAAAAGGCAACAAAAACAATGAGTTCAAAACTGTTGTGAACAGTGGAAAACAATGTCATGCTAGGTGTTAAATGGAGAGTACTCTGAACGTGACTAAAGTTTAAACATGTAAGAATAAATACAAAAATGATTATAAAGAAATTCTGGTTTCGGGGGGGTCCCTTCATATATACCGTCTCCAAGAGACGCATCTCTAAATGAAAAATACACACAGACTAAAAGCAAAGATACGGGAAAAGATACTTCATGCAAATGAAAAGGGGGAAAAAAGCTGGGGTAGCAATACTTACATCCCCCCCCCAAAAAAATAGACTTTAAAACCAAGGCTATAGTAAAAGACAAAGAAGGACACTACATAATGATAAAAGCAACAATCCAACAAGAGGATATTACCCTAGTAAACATTTATGTACCCAACATAGGGACACCTAAGTATGTAAAGCAAATCTTGATGGACATAAAGGGGGAGACTGACAGAAATACAGTCATAGTAGAAGATTTTAACATACCATTTACTACAATGGATAGATCTTCAAGACAGAAAATCAACGAGGAGACAGTGGTCTTCGATGACACACTAGATCAAATGGACTTAATTTATATCTTCAGAGCATTTAACCCCAAAAGAACAGAATACACATACTTTTCAAGTGCACATGGAACATTTTCTAGGAGAGACCACGTGTTAGGATACAAAGCAAGTCTCAATTAATTTAAGAAGATTGAAATCGTATCAAGCATCTTATCTGACCATAATCCTATGAAACTAGAAATCAATCACAAGAAGAAAATTGAAAAAGAAATGAAGACACGGAAGCTAAATAACATGTTATTAAACAATGAATGAATCAACGAGATCATGGAAGAAATCAAAAAATACCTTGAAATCCATGATAATGATAACTCAACAACCCAAAATCTGTGGGAATAGAAAAAGCAGTCCTTAAGTGGGAAATTCATGCATTACAGGTCTAACTCAAGAAACAAGAAAAAGCTCACACAATCTAGCTTTACATTTATAGGAATTTGAAAAAGAACAAGAAACAAAGCCCAAAGTGAGTAGAATAAAGGAAATAATAAAGATCAAAGCACAAATAAATGAAATAGAGTCTAAAAAATGATACAAAAGATTGATGAATCCCAGAGCTGGTTCTTTGAAAAGATCAACTGACAAACCTTTAACCAGATGCACAAGAAAAAAGAGAACATGCACCTAAATAAAGAAAATCAGACATGAAAGAGGAAAAATATCAACTGACACCAAATAAATACAAAGGACTGTAAGAAAATATTATGAACAACTATACGCCAACAAATTGGACAATCCAAACAAAATGGGTATATTTCTAGAAAAATATAATCTCCCAAAACTAAATCAGGAAAGATCAGAGATTCTGAACAGACAGATTACACCTAGTGAAACTGAAGCAGTAATCAAAGACAAATCTCAACAAACAAAAGTTCTGGACCAGATGGTTTCACAGGTGAATATTACCAAACATTCTGAGAGAGGTAAAACCTCTCCCTCTCAAACTATTCCAAAAAATTCAAGAGGAGGGAAGACTCCTGAACTTATTTTACAAGGCCAGCATTACCCTAATTCCAAAGCCAGACAAAGACACTACAAAGAAAGAAAATTATAGGCCAATATATCTGATGAATATAGATGCTAAAATCCTCAAAGAAATATTAACAAACTGAATACCAGAAATGAAGCAAAGAGATTATACACCATGATCAAGTTAGATTTATTATTCCAGGGATGCAAGGTTGGTATAATATCTATACATCAATAAACGTGACACACCATATAAACAAAATGACAGATAAAAACCATATGATCATATCAATGGATGCAGAAAAGCATTTGTTAAAGTCCAGCACCCACTTATGATTTAAAAAAACAAAACAAAACAAAGTAGGAATACAGGGAACACACCTAAACATAATTAAGGCCATATATGACAAACCCACTGCCAGCATCATACTCAATGGGCCAAAACTACAAGCATTCCCCTTAAGATTGGGAATAAGACAGGGATGTCCGCTTTCACCTCTCTTATTCAACATACCATATTATTCAGACTATAAGACACACTTCCCCACTCCCAAAATTTGGTAGGAATAATGGTTGTTAATGCTGCTGTTGAGTTCTGTTTATATTTACATTGGTGAGATATTATATTATTTATGTTATTAAATATTTTACCACATTTTTTGCTTCAAATTTTTTTCCCCTATTTTCCTCCCCTAAAACCTAGGTGTATCTTATGGTCCGAAAAATACGGTAGTACTGGAAGTCCTAGCTACAGCACTCAAACAAAAGAAGAAATAAAAGGCATCCAAATTGGAAAGAAGTAAAACTGTCATTATTTGCAAATGACATGATACTGCACATAAAGAACCCTAAAAATTCCACCAAAAAACTACCAGAACTGACAAATGAATTTGGTAAAGTAGGATACAAAATTAATATCCAGAAATCAGCTGCATTTTTATATACCAATAATGGAACTAACAAAAAGGGAAATTAAGAAAACAATTCCATTCATAATTGCTTTAAAAATAATAAAATATTTGGGAATAAATTTAACCAAGGATGTAAAGACTGTACTCAGAAAATTACATGACACTGAAGAAGCTACAAATAAATGGAAGCAGATACCACGTTCATGGATAGGGAGAATTAGCATCATTAAAATGTCCATACTACCCAAAGCAATCTATAACTTCAACGCAACTCCTTCCAGATACCAATCACATATTTCATAGAACTAGAATAAATATTTCAAAAGTTTATGTGGAACCACAAACAACCCCAAATAGCAACAGTGATTTTGAGAAAAAAGAACAAAGTTAGAGGACTCATGCTACTTAATATCAAACTATACCATAGTAAGCAAAACAGCCTGTGACTGGCATAAAAACAGACACGTAGATCAACAGAACAGAACAGAGGGCCCAGAAATAAACCCACACCTTTGTAGTCAATACCTGACAGAGGAGGCAAGTACATACAATGGGTTAAAGATGGTTTTTTCAATAAATGGTGTTGGGAAAATTAGACAGATACATGCAGAAAAATGAAACTAGAACATCTTCTTACACTACACACAAGAATAAATTCAAAATGGATTAAAGACTTAAGTACTAGATTTGAAACCATAAAAATCCTAGAAGAAGGCATAGGCAATAAAATCTCACACATTGCTTGTAGAAATATTTTTTTCTGATAGGAAGACTTAGCTGATATATCTCTTCAAGCAAGGAAAACAAAAGAAAAAATAAGCAAATGGGACTACATCAAACTAAAAAGGTTTTATACAGCAAAGTAAACCATCAACAAAGTGAAAAGACACTCTACTGAGTGAAAAAACATATATTCACCAATAATACATCTGATAAGAGGTTAATATCCAAAATTTATAAAATTCAACACTAAAAAAACAAACAATCCTATTTAAAAAATGGGCAAGGGACCTGAATAGACACTTCTCCAAAGAGGACATACGGATGACCAATAGATAATGAAAAGATGCTCAACGTCACTAATCATCAAGGAAATGTAAATTCAAACTACAATGAGATATCACCTCACACCAGTCAGAATGGTTATCATCAATAAATAACCAAACACATGCTGGCAAAGATGTGGAGAAAAGGGAGCCCTAGTGCCCTGTTGCTGGGAATGCAGACTGGTGCAGCCACTGTGGAAAACAGCATGGAATTTCCTCAAGAAATTAAAAATGGAACCATCTTATGACCTAGTGATTCCACTTCTGGAAATGTATCCAAAGAAATCGAACTCAGTTGAAAGAATATAAGCAACCCTATGTTCATTGTAGTGTTATTTACAACAGCCAAGATTTGGAAGAAGCCCAAGAGTCCAACAGTAGATGAGTGGATAAAACAACTATGGTACATTTATACAATGGCATACTACTCAACCATAAAAAAGAAGAAAATTTTACTCTTTGCAACAGTATGTTAATCAGCTTAACAATAACCCACAACCTTTGGACCAACTGTGACAGTATGGATATACCTGGAGAACATTATGCTAAATGAAATAAGCCAGCCAAAGAAGGGCAAATACCATATGATTTCACTCATATGTGTAATCTAATGAACAAACTGAACTAATTAGCAAACTAGACACAGACTTATAGATGGAGAGCAGACTGACAACTCTGGTAGGGTGGGGATTGAGAAAAAAAGAAAAAGGGCTCATGGATATGAACAACAGTGTGGTGATTGTGGGGACTGGTGGAAGAGGGTTTAAGAGGGATAAATGGTAATGGAATAAATATAAAAAATAAACTATTAAAAAAATACAGTAAATAAAACAATGTCAAAAGCTAATCAACTACCCTCACAATGTCCTGAAATAGTAGGATATGGAAAGAACCACAGAATATGTGTTTATGGATGACATTATCCTTCTTTCACATAATGTCAAAGCATGTTAGATGATAGTAACTATTTATGAACAAAAATACTTGTATTAATGTAATTAGGTCAGCAGTTCTTTTAAAACCTGTTTTTAAAAATACTTTACCAAAGAGCAATTCATTTTACTTATAAAAAGCAACCAAGAAACCTCTCAACTCTGTAGCTCAGTGGAAACTTTTAAATGTGTGTAAAATATGCTTCACAAATCTGAAAAATAAAAACATATTATCTCAATGTATCTTCTCGATATCAAGAAATTCTTAATGTATTGACTACAAACCATAAGTGTATTTTAAGGCAATAAAATTGTGTTCACCCATACAAAATGTATTAAGCACTTAGTAGTAGTAAAATATCTAGTAGGAACCCAATAGGTACAGTGCTGGTTGAAGGTTATTACAGGGATGATCAACCTCCTCCCATTTTACCAAGAGAAACTGGCATTAAACACATACAAAATTAATTACTGAGTTACAATTGAGATAACTCCTCCAAGTAAGTATAGGATGACTGGAGAATGTACCCTTAAATGGAAAATTAGTGTGAATTAAAGACCAAACATAGTACAGTTGACCCTAAAACAACATGGGAGTTAGAGGAGCTGATCCCCACGCAGTTAAAAATCCACATGTATTAACTTTGGGCTCCCCCCAAATTTAACTCAGTTGTCTCTCAGTATCTGAGTGGGACTGCTTCTAGGACCCACGCTCACACCCCCTCTACTGTCTTTTAAGAAAGACAGAACCTGGCTGGTGTGGCTCAGTGGATTGAGCACCAGCCTGCAAACTGAAAGGTCACTGGTTTAATTTCTAGTCAGTGCACATGCCTGGGTTGCAGGCCAGGTCCCTAGTAGGATGCATGTGAAAGGCAACTAATCAATGTATCTCTCACACATCGATATTTCTCTTCCTCCCTTCCCCCTCTTTAAAAATAAATAAATAAAATCTTCAAAGAAAAAAAGAAAGACAGGAAGACATAGGCAAAAACATTTCCAAACTATAAACTTAGCCTAAGAAATTAATTCTGCATTTGTTTTTTTGTCTTTCAAGAAAAAGGGGAAATTAACCAGTGATATTCATTCTGCAAATATATATTTTTTTAAGATTTTATTTATTTACTTTTAGTGAGGGGAAGGAAGGGAAAAAGAAAAGGAGAGAAACATTGATGTGTGGTTCCTCTCACACGTCCCCTACTAGGGACCTGGCCCACAGCCTAGGCATGTGCCCTGACTGGGAATTGAACCAGCGACCCTTTGGTTCACAGGCTGGTACTCAATCCACAGCCACACCAACCAGGGCATTTCTGCAAATATTTTTTAAAAATTGAACCAAATAACCAAAATACAGGGAAATGATTCATCATTACCTTTAAGGAATATGATAACCGTGAATTCTAATTATGAAAGACAGTTACAGAAATATAACTGTCTAAACACAATTCAATGTTATAAATCCACATATAAAATCACATATAAACTATGAATTTGATTATATAAATATATATCATCTGGGCAATACCAGAGCGTTATACACAAAAAAGCAAATGGTTCCTTCAATATAGTGGAGTTACAATGAGTTTTTCCCCCATTTCTGAATATGTTTATTTTAAAGGTACTGTTATACTTTTAAAACAAAAAGGGGGTAGATTGGGGAAAATAAAAAGAACACATTAGTTTAAATAAGATTAGGTAAAATTAAGTATAAAATGAAGGCAACAGCAGAGTATTAAACTAAACCAAAATTAAGAAAGTAATCTCCTCCAACCACCTACTTCAATCAACACTGAATTTTCCTTAATTTCTTAATAACAACCTCTCAACTCCAGGTCTTTACACATGTTGTTCCCCTGCTTAAAACCCTCTCTCTCTTCATTTCCACTTAGCCAGGACTCAGTATTCCTACTGGTGGTCTTCCTGCCCTCCCTGCCAGTCAGCTTCTTTGCTCCTGCAAACTCCTGCATTTCCCTTTTTGTATTAATAGCATGCTACTTGTCAGCATCTGTGTTTCCCACTATATACATATATATACACATGGAGGTGCTCATTAAGTATCTGTTAGTAAGAAATAAAAATATAACAATTATTTATTGAAAATCATATCTCTTCCTTTAAAGCTGTTTTAAAATGAGACTCAAGCATCACTCTTGTTTTAAGAAATAAATTTACAGCATGTGTCTCAAAGTTGTCTAAAAAAATATTCCAATCTCACACTTTGCATAATATTCCAATTAATTTTCTAGCTTTTAATACACCTTGCAATTACTAAACTTTTAAAGCCATAACTATGGATGTTAAATATCCTAACGTTTCACATTAAAACGTAATATAACCTGTAAATCTCTAAAACCTAATGAGAATCAGATCTTGATATGTTCATTTCTTCTATTTTTTAGCTAAAGAAAATTGATTAGAACAAAGACAAGGAGGCATCACATAATGAAAAAGGCTAATAATCTTTAGTAAAGCAATCTCAGTTTATATGTAAAAAGCTGCAGCTGGTTTACTGTTATAAAACAATTCAATAGTGCTACACCTTATACATTCATATTATTTGTTCAACAACATCTTGAGATTTTGTCAACATAATCCAAAATAGAAACTGCAAAAAAGTAATTCCTCTTGATAAAAGTCAAATGTTTACTTTCAAGGTCACCTCATAGTCCATATTTCATTGCCATTTTTCTCAAGCCTTTGCAATAAAAGCAAGACAGAAACTAGTAAAGCAGAACCATAAATCCTGTTCTTGTTCAAGAAGTTTGAATCCTATTTCAATTAAAGATGAAGTAGGAAGTTTTTTTGTTAAAGGACTAAGCAGGAAGGGAATCTAGGAAATTTCCTAGCAGTCTGCATAGCAGTCTTCCTTTCTTTTCCAGATGAATTTCCTGAAGGAATGCCCCCCAAACCAGTCACACACGGTGGGACAAATCTCATTAGGGGAACCCTCAGACAATAAAGAACTAGTATGCATTCTTCAAAAACACCATATCATGAAAGATTAAAAAACATCTGAGGAACCGGTCCAGATTAGAGGAGACTCAAAAACCTTGACAACTAAATGAGATGTGTAAATAACACTCAGCTGGATCTGGAACAGCTCTAAGGGACATTATTGGGGAAACTATCAACAGGGAAAAAGAACTGTAGACTAGCTAAACATAACTTATCTATTTAATAGTTTTACTATGACTACATAAGAGAATGTCCTGTTCTTTAGAACTACATACTGACATACAAAATGGGTAGAGAAGAAGCATGGTAAATGCAACCTAGTCTCAAATGGTTCCAAAATAAATAATATGTATTTTTTCAAAACACATATTCAGAAATTTAAAACATGAAATAAAGAATTGATCCTACTGAAAGAATAAAGTTGGACTGGTTGGGAAGAAGAGATAGAATTTCATGATATCAGAGGCAGAATTTTACCTGCTGAGAAGATACACATTAATCAAAGAAAAAAAAAATGGCTTAGGAAGAAACCACAAATGTAGACATTGCTTTTTCCATCAGGATGCACTCAGCACTGAGCCTGAGAAGTGTATCGATATTTTCTAGTGAGACTAAAAGCTCTGATGGCTAACATTTTTTACAACACATTTTAAGGGAAAGAGAGTAAAAATTCCACTTTTACAAAATAATCAAACATTTTAAGTGGCTTTCTTAAGTGCAGAGACACTTTTAGTAAGGAATCACTTGGATCTAAGTTCATTTGAAAAAAGTGAGTTTGGGTACCTAGAAAGTTGGGTAGGTTTTTTCTTCCCAAAGTTCCCCACATATACAGGTAATTATAGGCACATGTAGGTACAAAGTTCTTATAACAGGTCTAAGGCTGATTGTTTTTAAAAAATCACAATGGCCCCATTGTTCAAAAACACCTTAAAGCATTTAACATAAATTTTCCAGGCCTTGTAGTTGGGGCCATTCCAACTAGTGCTGCAGGGTGTGTGGAGAGATTTATCCCCTCAGCTTTAGGGCAGTTGGACACAAATGGCAGCCTGGCCTGAGGTGGCAGAGCCAGTCACCTCCAAGCCCCAAACAGTTTCCACAGTTTATCCCACAAGCTGTACAAGTAACTACAAGCATGTCCTACACAGTTCATGACATGGGAAGAGTCAGGAAATCCTGCAGCAATAAATTCACTCAGACGTACATATACCCAACCTTTCTCCTACTCTCTGGAGAAATACTGAAAATAATTTAGTTATGCATTATTATCACCCAAATCTAGGTTTGGAAATTCTACCTGGATGTTAATGACATATCTTCCTATGTTTTCTTCTTTTAATTCTCAGCTGAGGATATCTTTTCATTGTTTTTAGAGAGAGAGGAGGGAAGTGAAGAAGGGAGAGAGAAAAAGCATGGATGCCAGAGAGAAGCATCCATCGTTGCCCCCAGACATGCCCAAACTAGAGATCACCCGTGACCAGACCGGAGATGCTCAGGCAGACCCAGGATTGTACGCACCCAACCCAGGATCAAACCTGCAACCGTTCAGTTAAGAGACAACACTCCAACCAACTGGGCCATGCCAGCCAGGGCTGTATCTTCCTATTTTTAAAATATTGCTTCTCCAATAATTTTTTCATAAACAGGAACTCTGATATAGTCAGTTCCCACTCCCTGAAACTGCAGCGTAATCTAACCACCACAACATCCCCTCAGCTATGGTTACATGTTCTACTCAAGGATGATGTCTGTCATTAGGCAAAATCATCAAATTGGCAAGAACAAGAAAGGGAACTCAAAGACTATTTCAAAAGAAGCCTGAAAAGAGTTTAAAATTAAGAACAAAGCTAGAAAAGGCAAATACTGCTTATAACTGATGTTTTCATTTATATCTTACAAAAACATCAACTTCTCAGAGTAATTTTTCCAGAATGAAATCTTACGGTGCTTTCCTAATTAAAATCCTTAAACAATTCCTTAAACCCTGCAGGATAAATTCCAAACTTCCTGGATTTCTGGAATGTATCTGGCCTGGCCTTCCCTTTCTCTGCGCATCAGACTCTTCGCGACTTGGAAACACCTATGCATAGTCAAGTCTTCATGCCTCTTTTACACTGCTCCACCTACTTGGAATGCTTCAGCCTATGTCACACTCCTATTCTCTCACACATTGATATCTGTCTGTCTGTCTGTCTGTCTCTCTCTCTCTGGTCTTCCCCCCACCCCAAAGGGCAACAGCTCAAATTTCACCTAAAAATAACACATGGAATAGCTGCTACACACTAAGGGCATTATTTAGGAACACCCAAACCTATGCACTATTTATTGAGCACCATTAAGTGCCAGGAATAGTGTTTACCACTAGGAATAAAAGTCTGTGCCCTCAAAGAACTTATAGATTAGATTAGAATGAATAGGTAGGTGGTTTTCAACACAGTGTGATAGGTACCAGAATGAAGCAAGCAGAGCACTATGGAGAGGAAGTGCAATAGGATTCACCTAACCAGTGAAGTGGTACAAGGACGACAAAGAGGAATTCTAGGAACTAGGGAACTAAGCAGAAACTGATTTTTTTTTCTAATCTTAAATGTGAAGTAAGGACTTTGGGCTTTATTGTAATGCCAGTGGTTAAACTCTCAATGGCATCAATTGTTCTTTGTGGCACCCCTGTCTTCGCAACAAACATGAAGAAATTCCAAGTAAAATATAAAAACAAATCACCAAAATAACATACGTATGCCCCAAAACATGTTAAACATCTCTATGGATCATAAATATGAACAGGAACACAAAGTGTGAGCCAGGCTGAAGCCAGAAGGTCTGCTAGGCTCCGGGCCCCAAAGCAGGAAAAGGCAGCAGGAAGTTGATCCTATAGGGTAACTGTAAATATGAGGCTCCGTGTGAAACAGGGTTAGTAGCCAGACTCCTTGATTAAAATCAGAGACAAGGATGGCACTCCTCCCTGATTAGGAAACTAAACTGAAAAAGAGTTCTGCTAATTGCACTGAGGCTACAGCTGAGGAAGCTGCTGACGTAATGCCAGCTGACTCAGTGACTTGAGTCTGTGAAATCCCCAACTTCACCATGGGGCTGCGGCTGCCATCCACTAACACAAGACCTGATTCTGATCTGGGAACTCCAAAGCCAGACAAGAAGTAACTGTAAATCTGCTAAACTAGCAAGGGAAATCACAATAAGAAATAGACAGAGAGAGACAGAGAAACATAAGAGAAAGGAAAAAAATTCCCATCAGAATGTGCCTGCAAAATTACAGAACATAAAGAAAATACCAACAATATCAACAATATACAACAATAATATTATATTGTTATCAACAATAACAACATAAATGCACCAGAGATAAAATTTAAAAATAATCCAATGATCTAAAAAAGATTTTAAAATAAGCATGTAAAAGACTCACAATGAAATAAAGAAATAACAAAAGAACCAGAAAATTTTTAAATAAAAACAAGCAGAGATGAGAAAAGAACTGGTGGATATAAAAAAGAACCAACTCAAAATCTTGCAAATGAAATACAGCCATTGCAATTTACAAATAAAAAACTGTAATGGTTCAGAAGCTATCATCCCTCTGCATTGGTCACACAGGCTCTGAGTTCTTAGGGGCAGCTGTGTGCAAGACAAGAATCTCAGACACTCAGACTCAAAAAGGAAAGAGATGAGGTGCCTGTCCTCAAAGAACTCACCATCTACAATAGTGATGTTAACAGAGTAAAACAAAATTTAGATAAATTTCAAAAATGTAAACATTTTTAAGTTACAAGTCTTGACATTCCTCTTTGTTTTTACAAATTCTTATCACCATCTTTACTATCGTTTTCACTTTACACTAGATCAGCGATTTTCAACCTTTTTCATCTCATGATACACATAAACTCCTAAAATTCTGTGGCACAACAAAAAATATATTTTTGTCAATCTGACAAAAAGATAGGTATAATTTTGATTCATTCACCAGATGACTATTATTGTGTTGGCCGTTGTCATTTCTTTGCTTAACAATCTAAGGCAAAAGAGGTCAGTGCCCCTAAGAGTCAGGTACTGCATGTCTTAAAAATTCTTGCAGCATCCAGTAAGCTGCAGCATTAGATAAACATTCTCACAAAACTGCATATGAACAGAGCTAAAATAACAAAAGCTGCTTCTTTCTTAATCTGTATTTTAACTCATCTAGCAACTATCCTTGTTTATTCAAAGTACAACACCGAAAATGTGCACCACTGAAAAGGCTGTAGACAACTTACCTCCTGCAATATTCTTTGTAGAAAGCACTCACAGACTTAATAACAACAACATCATTTTTATTTATCAATTGCCTAATTATTTAAATTGTTGATAAGAAAAGGTACCCTGGTCATATCAAGGTAAATACAGAGTGGGGCAAAAGTAGGTTTACAGTTGTGAGTATGCAAAACACAGAGTTTATTGTTGTATTATTATTTATTAATTATTGTATTATTTTCCATACAACTGTAAACTTACTTTTGTCCTGCCCTGTATAATCAGTATGAGTATGTGAAAATCTTTAAACTCCCTAATATTATTACAATAAGGAAATGTTCATTCCATCCCCAAATCTTCATAATCACAAAAGCTATACTTTCTAAAATTACATATAAACTATAATAGAGCTACAACAGGGTAAAATCTTAACTCTTCCCTCACTCTGTAAAAGCAAACAGTTAACACAAAATCCAATTCTGTTCACAAGCAGAAGTGGATAGAAATGACAGAAAACATTACATATACAGCTGAGAAGAAAAAATCTGTACAAATTTGGTAAGTGTATAAAATAAACTTGGTTCCTTGTTCCATCAAAGACACTGATGAAGAAAACTTTAAAATAAAATTTAAAAAAAGAAAGAAAACTTTATCTTTTTTTAAAAAACTTTTTTTTGCTTAAAGATAATATTAACTCATGTTAATGATCAAATTTCACAAAATAAAACACCTGCTGATTAAAGTCAACTGCAATTTTCCCTCATATTTCTAATGAGTCATTTTCAAATAGCTAATCAATAGAAAATTTTAGATAATAGAACTATAAATCAGCCAAGAAGCTAATGACACCAATATCCTTACCACATCTAACTTCTTAGAATAAATCAACTATCAAAAAGTATCTCCTTGTTTAAATACAGACAAGTGCGCAGTACTGGGCTGAAACAGATTACCCAGTCTTATAGATGAAGTGACATAATTCTAATTGGTCCAGTAATGATTTTTTTCTTTTTTTAAGTACAATGCCACAAATGCTCCTGAAACTGCTGGAAAAAAAAAAAAAGACACTTACTCATGACTGGAAATGTCTCTGTATGTTGTCCCATTCAGATATTAAACCAAAATCTGCTGTCCAAGGTTTCTTGGAGGAATACATGTCCTAATCAAAAGACAAAGAGAAAGAAATCATATTTTGTAAAGGTATTTAAAATGAAGTTTTCTAACAGGAGATGAAAATAATTTAATTTCAAAATTTTCTTTCTAAAAGAACCCCTTAGTGACATTTAAATGTAAAAAATTAGCAATCACTCTTTAGAACATCATGATCCCATTCATATTTCCCTTTTCTGTAAGAAGTTACCTCAAAAGTAAATAAAATGTATCAAGTAATTACCATGCAGAAACTTATTAATATATCCTTTGTCTTAATATTAAGTATAATATATATAACCCATGTTACTAAAAATGTATTCCCTCCAACATTACCAAGTAAATAAGTCACAGAAAGAAAGCACCTCAGCTAGGGTAAATATAGCATATCACACTGCTAAATTTATTTTGATTACATACAAATGATTTATATACACCACCAAATAAAGATCACCAAAGTTACTGATATAGGTTTTCTCTAAAAATAGATATTTTCCTCACTATAAAAGTAATATGGTTTCAGATGGTTTCATCTATTTAAAAAAAATTGGAAACAGCAGCAAAGTACAAAAAAATTTTATCACAACATAATGCTACTACATCTACCTAATCATTTGGGGCATATTTCTTTTCAAGGCATTTTTCTTATGTATTTCTTAAATATAATTTGTAAACACTACATACAAAATATTGTATTTGGTTCTTTTCACTTGAGTATAACATAAAATATCACTGTACTAGTGTAAATATAAACTTAATCCTTTGCTAAAATTTATGTCTTCTTTTTGATTAATGTATTTTTATATGAGGCATACATCAATACTGAAGCATCAGTTTTAAAAATAGCATTTAAATATACCAGTGCATGCATAAATACTTCCCCAAATCTAATGTATGAAATTCCACATATAAGATCATACTAGATACAAAATTTACACTTGTGACACCTAATATGTAGCTTCCTTCATAAACTGATAAACTACTTCTTGTAATCACAAAAAATGATGGTTACTTCATTATTTAAATCAATTAAGAAAATAGAATAATACTAACGACCTCTGCCTCTGAAACATATTAAAGTTAGGATAACATTTTTTGAAGAAATAATGCTTGATCCATCTATATACTCTACTTATGTATGTAAAGTACATGAGAAGTATAAATTTACAAATTTATAATTTTGTATGCACAGTATGCTCACATACTGCAATTAGCAGTGGCAGTTAATCACAGAGATGCCACGTGATCCCCTGAACCCCATCCCACCTTTCTTCTTTCCAAATAATTCTACTAGCCCCCCAAAAATGATAAGTTATACGAAAAATCTAAACTAAATTATCTACATGTTAGTTTTAGAATACACAATGAAAGATTCTCAGTGTATCAGTACACTCTCTGGATGGTGTCTCACGAATCTACTAGATTTGTTTACCCTCCCAGGAACTATGAGGTTGAACGTGCTAGCTCTGGAGCATGCTGAATGATGACATGAGAAGGCAATCCCATGTGAAAATATGAAAAGTAAACGAAATGTTCACAGACGACCCAGGAGTTCATTTACTTATACTTGAACAGTCTAGTCTAATCTCTTTGCCCAGGGACTTTTCATGTATAGGTCAGAATTTTTTTTATCTTAAACTTAAAAATTCAAAATGGCAACATGAAAGCACTTTGGGTTTTATTATATTTTACTGATTATTCTATTACTTGTCTCAGTATTTCCTGCTTTGCCCCCCTCCACCCAGCACCCCCACTCCCTCAGGAAATCCCCCCACCATTCTTCATGTCCATGGGTCATACATACAAGTTCTTTGGCAACTCCATTTTCTATGCTGTACTTTACATCCCCATGGCTGTTCCATAACTACCTCTTCGTACTTCTTAATCCCCTCACCTCTTTACCCATTCCCCAACACCCCCCTCCCATTAGGCAACCATCAAAATGCTTTCTGTATCCATGATTCTGTATCTGTTCTTTTTTGCTTAGTTTGTTTTACAGATTCAGTTGTTGATAGATATATATTTATGCCATCTTATTATTCATAGTTTTGATTTTCTTTTTCTTAAACAAGTCCTTTTAACATTTCATATACTAATGGTTTGGTGATAATGAACTTCTTTAGTGTTTTCTCATCTGGGAAGCTCTTTATCTGCCCTTTGATTCGTAATGATATCTTTGCTGGGTAGGCTAATCTTGGCTGTGAGTACCTGTTTTCCTTACTTTGAATAATTATTTCCATTTTTTTCTAGCCAGCAAAGTTTCTTTTGAGAAAACAGTTTGGAGTTTTATGAAAACTCCTCTCTAGGTAACTAACTGCTTTTCTTTTGCTGCTTTTAAGATTCTCTCTTTATCTTTAACCTTTGACATTTTAATTACAATGTGTCTTAGAGTAGGCCTCTTTGCATTCATCTGGTCTGAGACTCTGTGTATCCTGGACTTGCATGACTATTTCCTTCACCAAATTGGGAAAGTTTTCTTTCATTTTTTTCCAAACAGATTTCCCATTTCTTCCTCTTTCTCTTCTCCTTTTGGCACCACTATGATGCAAATGGTGGAATGCTGGAAGTTATCCCAAAGGCTGCATTATACTACTCGTGTTCTGGAATCTTCTTCCTTCTTGCTATTCTGATTGTTTTTTGCTTCTTTATGTTCCAAATCATTGATTTGATTCTTGGCTTCATCCATTCTACCACTGATTCCCTGTAAATTGTTCATTATTTCAATTAGTGTATCCTTCATTTCTGACTGGATCTTTTTTATGCTGCTAAGGCCCTCACTATTGACCTATGGTTCCAAAAGAGTAAGTAAATCCTAAAGTAACAGAAATTGATTGCAAAGAATATCTATGTTTTAATTAATATTTTATGTTTAAACATCCTTAAATTCTTTGTAGAGTAAGACAAAATAATTATTTTTCATAATTTTTAACATTATAGTCAGTTAACACTTCTAACACTCTGCTATGAACTTTTCAATTTATTTTTCAAATATATTTTATTGATTATGCTATTATACGTATCCTATTTTTTTTCTCCCCTTTATTCCCCTCTGCCCTGTAATCCCCATCCCACCAGCATTCCCCCACCTTAGTTCATGTCCACGAGTCATACACTTCTTTGGCTTCTCCATTTCCTATACTATTCTTAACCTCCCTCTGTCTATTTTGTACCTGCTATTTATCCTTCTTATTCCCTGTACCTTTTCCTCCATTCTCCCCACTCCACCTCCTCACTGATAAGCCTCCATGTGATCTCCTTTTCTGTGACTCTGTTCCTGTTCTAGTTGTTTTCTTAGTTCGTTTTTGTTTCTGTTTTTTATTTTTTAGGATCAGTTGTTGATACTTATGAGTTTGTTGTCATTTTACTGTTCATAGTTTTGATCTTCTTTTTTTTAGATTAGTCCCTTTAACATTTCATATAATAAGGGCTTGGTGATGATGAACTCCTTTAACTTGACCTTATCTGGGAAGCACTTTATCTGATTTTCCATTCTCAATGATAGCTTTGCTGGATAAAGTAATCTTGGATGTATGTCCTTGCCTCACATGACTTTGAATACTTCTTCCCAACCCCTTCTTACCTGCAAGGTTTCTTTTGAGAAATCAGCTAATAATCTTATGGAAACTCCTTAGGAGGTAACTCTCTCATTTTTTCTCACTGATTTTAAGACTCTCTCCTTCTCACAGGAACAAGTATAAAGAACACATGGACAAAAACTGGGGGCAGGGGGGAATGGGAGGGAGGTGGGGAGGGCTAGGGGGATGGACTGGGATGAGAGTAAAAGACAGAAAACCGTACTTGAACAACAATTAAAATGAAAAAAACAAAAAAGAATAAAAAAAGAAAAGATTCTCTCCTTCTCTTTAATCTTGGCTAATGTGATTATGATGTACCCTGGTGTGTGCTTCCATAGACCCAACTTCCTTGGGACTCTCTGAGCTTCCTGGACTTTCTGAGAGTCTATTTCCTGTGCCAGATTGAAGAAGTTCTCCTTAAAGTGTTCAATTTCTTGCTCTTCCTATTCTCCTTCTGTCATCCCTATGATTCAGAACATTTAAAGTTGTCCTGGGCGTTCCTAAGCCTCTCCTCCTTTTTTTAAATTATTTTTTCTTCATCCTGTTCTGGTTGAATTTCTTCCTTCTTCTCCAACTGTTCATTTGAGTCCCAATTTCCTTCCTCCTTCTCCAACTGCTCATTTGAGTCCCAATTTCCTTCCTGTAACTGTTGGTTCCCTGTACATTTTCCTTTATTTCACTTTGCATAGCCTTCACTTTTTTCTCTATTTTGTGA
Source organism: Tonatia bakeri (assembly GCA_004024845.1). Classification (NCBI taxonomy): domain Eukaryota; kingdom Metazoa; phylum Chordata; class Mammalia; order Chiroptera; family Phyllostomidae; genus Tonatia; species Tonatia bakeri. Next base: position 23,631 of record PVIA01003528.1, on the reverse strand, counting down.
CCATACTCAAGCATTTCTGTGAGCATCCTCATTACCAGTGTTTTGAACTCTGCATCTAATAGGCCAGCTATCTCTTTATCACTTATTTGTATTTTTTCTGGAGCTTTGATCGGTTCTTTCATTTGGGCCATATTTTTTTGTCTTGGCATGCCTGTTACATAGTAGGGGAAGGAGCCTTAGGTATTCACCAGAGTGTGGCAACCCACAATGCTGCGTTGTGGCACTCTGTGTGAAGGAGGGTTCCAAGAGGGAACAAGGGCACTTGCTTGGCTCTCTACCAGCTTTCAATCACTCCCTCTGCTATCCACAAGCAAATTAGACCCTTCTGGTACTGATTCCTGAGGAGATGGCGGGAGGGGGAGTGTACATTCTAGGACCCTGTGGGTCTGTCCAATGAACTCTACTGTGAGACTGAGAGTTTCTCAGCTGCCACATCTCCCACAGGTTTTTTTCAGTCAGAGGTTTTGAGGCTTTATTTCCCCACAGTGGAAACCTGGGTTGTATAGTCTGTCTTGCTCCTCAGTTGTTCCTCCTGGTTTATCCACACACAAATGTGGGACTGCCTGGTCTGCCAGCCACTGTCTTGCCCAGTCGACCAACTGCCACCTCACCTGCTCTGGTCCTCTATCCACCACTTTGCCACAAGTCCTGTCTGCCCCAGCTGCTGGTCTCCACCCCTCCTACCAGTCTGGATGAATGTTTCTTAACTCCCTGGTTGTCAGACTTCCATACCATTTGATCTTCTGACAGTTCCAGCTATTTTTTGTTTTTAAATTTGTTGTTGTCCTTCTTTTGGTTGTGTAAAGAGGCAAAGTATATCTACCTACAACTCCATCTTGGCCAGAAGATGCATTCTGAACTTTTCAAATTAATCATTCAAGAAGAACATCAACTAAACCTAAAGCTGTTAGAGATCTGTTTCCTAGATTCTTGTGCCCAAAAGGCTTGTGAACCCTCTTGTTACATGACACCTAAAAATGCTTGATAAAATTCAAGAATTATCCTTTAAAATGCATAGAGCTCACAAAAATTTCAGAGACAAAAGTAAAAAATAAATAAATAAATGGGAGCACAGGAAGTGCAGTACATAGGCAATGATGCTAGCTACTGCCCTCGAGACATTTGACATCTCCCATAACCACACTGCACTGTCCAATACTATAGTCACTAGATACATGCAGGTATTTAATTTTAAACTAATTGAAGTCATAAAATTCTAAATTCAGTTTCTTTCTCACGCTAGCCACATTTCAAATGTGGCTATTGGCTGCTTTATTATAAAACTGAAAACTCTTAAACAATGCCCAGTAGAATTTTCTGTAATACTGGGTAATGCTGAAGAGCTTTCGGTGTTAACAGTTTTCATAAGACAAAGCCAAACCTTTATATTATAAAATATGGGAAGTCAGACTACAAATAAGCAATAAAGCCTGGCACCAGAAGGACTAGATCTTCAATAAAAAAAATAAACTATGAAAAAATATATACTTTAAAGGAAAGCTATAAGGAAAATTCTCCAAAGTCTAGATTTATTTGTGTTGGAGAGGGGGAAGGGAATGGTCCCTGGAAATCTGTAACCAAACCAACCTTCACACAGGTTTCTAGTTCAAATTCCAACTACTTTTATGTTATGAACATCTTAAGCCTGCAAATTAAGTGGCCCTGGGTTGACAGTGTCCTCAATTTTACAATTCCCTCTGGGAGAGAACAGTGTTATAATTCCCTAGAGGGCGGGGCTAGTAGAGCAGTGTTAATGCAGGTCTTATAAGAATTTCCACAGATAAAGTTACAAAAAAATTAGCTCAAATTTTTAAATTATGTACAATACTCAAAATTCAACAGAAATAAGTAGATTAATTAAAAATATCTTTAAGAAAGAACAGCAATGTTTCAAAATACAATCTAAAATGGAAACTAAGAACAAAAAAGAGGCAACAGATCTGAAAAAGAATCAAATGAAAAATAGGATAACAAAAATTAAACCCCAAAGGCCAAATTCAGCAAACTAGATACTGTTAAAGAGAAAATTAACAAACTATATTATATAACTGAAATTATCCAGAATGCAACCATAAAAAAATATAAAGTAAGATTAAGGGGCATTTAAAATAGATTAAAATACCTAATATGAATACCTAATTGGACTTTTAGAACAAAAACATGATGAATGAAGGAGAAACAATATGCAAAAAGAGCTGAGAATTTTCCTAAACTGATGAAAGATACTAACATACAGATTCAAGTTCAGCAAATTCCAAGTATAAATAAAAAGGAAATGGACACTTGGAGACATCATAGCGAAACTGCAAAATATCAATAATGAAGAGTTCTTAAAAGCAACCAGAAACAAAAGGCAGGTGCCTAACAAGAGAACAATTAGACCTGAGAGTTGATTTACTACTGCAACAATGGAAGACAGATACTAGAACAGCAACCTCAAACTTCTAAAAGAAAATAATTGTTAAACTTTAATTAAGTACCCAACTAAGCTAAACCATTTTTTTCAAGAAAAAGAACAAAATAAAGAAACTTTCAGAAACAAATGGACAAAACATACTGCAAACAGATCCTCATTGAGGATGCTTCCAAAACTGTAGTTCACAAAGATGAAAAATGATGCCAAAATCAAGGTCTGAAATATGGGAAAGGGTGCTGAGAATAGAAAACTGTAAGAAAGTCCAAGATGGTGGAGTAGGTAGAAGCTGCATTCACCTCCATCCCTGACCACATCAAAATTAAAACTAAACTACAGAACAATTAACATGGATAATTATCTGAAGAGTAGCTGAACAGAAGTCCTCTAAGAACATAAAGATAAAATCACATCAAGACTGGTGAAAGGTGCAAAGACACAAAACAGGCTGGGCCCACATTCAGATGGGGCAGTTAAGAATATGGAAGCATATCTCAGCTTCAGAGGTACCCTTGAGGAGTGAGAGGACTCAGCCCCATGCCAGGCTCCCCAGCCCAGAGCATCAATGCCAGGGGGAGGAGCCCACGTAACATCTGGCTGTGAAATCAGCAGGGACTCTGTCCACCTAGGGGGAGACAGAAGGCTACTGAAAGCTCAGGCATCTTCTTAAAAGGTCAATACACAAACTTTCTGTCACAGGAACTCACACTCACCCAGGGCTCTGACAGAGGAACAATGGCTCAAGGGGTGCCAGTCATACAAGAAGAGACTGAGTTGTGTGGAGGGGAAGACTATAGGGACAATAGTTAAGAACCCTAGGTTGAGTCTTTCTACCATATGGCCCACAGGTGCCATATTTCCTGGGTTAAGCACTCCCCCAACATGGCATTAGGCTGGGGAGCTACACTATCTCCACACTGATGACTACCTGAGACCCTGCTCCGTGGCAAAGGTCCTCAGCTCCTAGGCAGTTGGCTTTGGTGAACCCTGGAACTTTTGCTAAGCGGCCTCAGACCCAGCATTGGTGCCAAGATTGAAACTATACTGACCCGGTGAACACCATACGCACCTTCCTGGTGGCCCTCTAAAAACTTTTGCTTCATGCAAACTCACTTACTGCCAAGGCCCTTCCAGTGACTTAGTCTAATAGACAGCCAACAGGAGGCCTTGGGTCCCTTGCAGACCTTTTGCAGGCCCAGTATTGATGGGTGCCAGCCTCGGTTTGGCAGCTTGGCCCCTCCCACATGTACGCAGGCCCATCAGAAGCTGCTAGAAACCATGAATCACCTTGTTGCTCCTAACAGGTAGCCCAGGACTGGTCACAGGTAGCATTGTCACTGACCTGTACCAGAGTCCCTCCCAAAAGGCTGCAGAATCAACAAAACCAGGGGCTAGCTTCAGACTACAAAAGAATACCAGATTAGCTAAACAAGTGACACACCCAAAAGGAAGTCACAGGACACTGGGGCAAATTCCACTTTGTAGGGTCACCCTCCAAACAGCCCCTTATACACTGTGGTCATGGTCAATCCTCAAAGCCAGCCAGCCTGAAGAGCAACCCCACCCATAGGCATGCCAACAGCAATCAAGGCTCAACTACAACAGGAGGCCACATATAACCCACACAAAAGCTATTCTTATAGCACCCAGCTCAGGTAATCAAGGAGACTGAGTCAGTGGGCCCCACATGACACCTACTACATAAGGCCACCTAACCAAGATTGGGAGAAAAAGCAGATCTACCTAATAAATAGAAACAAACACAGAGAGGCAGCCAAATTGAGGAAACAAAGAAACAGCATTAAATGAAAGGGCAGAAGAAATTTCCAGAAAAGAACTAAATGAAATCTACCAGATACAGATTTCAAAACAATGGTTACAAGGACACTAAAGAATACAAAAAAATAAATAAATAAATAGATGGATTCAGCGATAACTTCAACAAACAGACAGTAAGAATAAAAAAGAACACAGAAACCACACAAAAGAACTAATTGGAAATGAAGAATAATTGAAATAAATAAATTGAAAGAAAAGTCAACAGCAAATTATATTGAGCAGAGGATCAAATTAATGATTTGGAAGACAAGGTAGTAAAAAACACCCATTGAGAACAGGAAAAAAAATCCCCCAAAAAAGTGAGAATAGGGTAAGAGATCTCTGGGACAACAGCAAGCATAACAACATTCACATCATAGGGGTACCAGAAGAAGAGAGAGCAAGGAATTGAGAATCTATTTGAATAAATAATGACTGAAGACTTCCTTAAACTGGGCAAGGAAGAAAAACACAGAAGTCCAGGAAGCACAGAGATTCCCAAACAATCTTAAAAGCAGGAAAAGGAAGACAGTTACCTGTAAGAGAGTTCCCATAACACTATGAGCTGATTTCTCAACAGAGACTTTTCAGGCCAGAAGAGACTGGCACAAAATATTCAGAATTATGAAAAGCTAGGACCTAGAACTAAGACTACTGTAACTCAGCAAGGCTATCATTTAAAATTAAAGTAGAGATAAAAAGCTCCCCAGACAGGAAAAAGCAAAAGAGCTGATCACCACCAAACCAGTATTATAAGAAATGTTAAAGGGGAAGGAGAAGAAGAAGGAGGAAGGGGAGAAGGAAGGGGAGGAGGGGTAAGAGAGGAAGGAGATGAAGGAGAAGGAGGAGGATGAGGAGAAGGAGAAAGAGGAGGAGGAGGAGAAGGGGAACGGGAAGAAGGGAAGAAGGAGAAGAAGGAGAAGCGGAAGAAGAGGAAGAAAAGGAGGAAGAGGAAGAAGAGGATAAAGGAAGAAGAAGGCAAAAGAAAAAGGAAGAAGAAGGAGAAGGAGGAAAAAGAAGTAGGAAGAAGGAGAAACAGACAGGGAAGAGTAAGAAAATAAACTGAATAACAGCATAGGAAAAACTACATACCTATCACTTTAAATGTAAATGGATTAAATGCTCCAATCAAAAGACATGGGGTAGGTGAATGGATAAGAAAATAAGACCCATATATATGCTGTTTACAAGAGACCTACTTCAGATCAAAAGACACACAGACTGAAAGGGATAAAAAAAGGTATTTCATGCAAATGAAAACAAACAAAAAAGCAGATATAGCAATATTTATATCAGACAAAACAGACTTTAAAACAAAGGCAATAATGAGAGACAAAGAAGGACAATACATAATGATAAAGAAAACAACCCAACAAGAGGATATAACTCGGGTAAACATGTATGCACCAAACATAGGAGAACCTAAATATATAAAGCAAACACTGACATAAAGAGAGAGATCAATAATAACACAGTCATGGTAGGAGACTTTAAAACCCCATTGACATCAATGGACAGATAAAAAATCAACATGGAAACAGAGACTGTAAATGACACATTAGACCAAATAGACTTAATTGATATTTTTGGAATATTTCACTCCAAAAGAGCAGAATATACATTCTTTTCAAGTAAACATGAAACATTTTCTGGAATAGAATGCAAGTTAAGTCACAAATAAATTTCAATGGTAATACTCTGCTTTCTCTTCAGAACACACAAACCTTTCACCTTTTTAAAAAATTTCAATAAATATTAAGAAAACTGAAATCATATCAAGCATCTTCTCTGATCACAATGGTATAAAAACAGAAATCATTACAAGAAAAATACTGAAAACACATTCAAACAATGGAGACTAAGTAACATGTTACTAAACAAGAATGGGTTAACAATTAGACCAAGGAAGAAATCAGTAAGTACCTTGAGACAAATAAAAATAAAAACACAACCCAAAATCTATGGAACACCGCAAAAACAGTTCTAAGAGGGAAATTCATAGCAATGTAGGCCTACCTCAAGAAACAAGAAAAATCTCAAATACACAATCTAACTTTACATTTAAAGAGCTAGAAATAGAACAATAAACAAAGCCCAAAATGAGCAGAAAAAGGGAAATAAAAAACATAAGAGCAGAAATAAACTAAGTAGTCTAAAGGAAATACAAAAGATCAATGAACATGACTCCACTCTAAGAAGACAAGCAACCCGATTAAAAAATGGGCAAAGAACTTGGACAGACACTTCTCCAAGCAGGGTATACAGAGGGTCCAGAGACACATGAAAAGATGCTCAGTATCACTAGCTATCAGAGAGATGCAAATTAAAACCACAATGAGCTACCACTTCACACTAGTCAAAATGGCCATCATAAACAATCATACACAAAGCAACAAACAACAAATGTTCGAGAGGATGCAGAGAAAAAGGGAACCCTAGTACACCGTTGGTGGGATTGCAGACTGGTACAACCACTAAGGAAAACAGTATGGAATTTTCTCAGAAAACTAAAAATGGATCTGCCTTTTGACCCAGCAATTCCACTGCTAGGATTATATCCTAAGAACCCTGAAACACCAATCCAAAAGAACCTATGCACACCAATGCTCATACCAACACAATTTACAATAGCCAAGTACTGGAAGCAACCTAGGTACCCATCAGTAAATAAATGGACCAAAAAACTATGGTACATTGACACAATGGAATTCTATGCAGCAGAAAGAAAGAAGGAGCTCCTACCCTTTGTGATAGCATGGATGGAACTGGAAAGCATTATGCTATGCGAAATAAGCCAGGTGGTGAAAGACAAATACCGTATGATCTCACCTTCAACAGGAACCTAAACCACAAAACAAACAAACAAGCAAAATATAACCAAAGACACTGAAATAGAGAACAGGCTGACAGTGACCAGAGGGGAGAGGGGGGGAATTTCAAGGGAAAAGGGGAAGGGTTTACAGGAACAAGTATAAAGGACACATGGACAAAAACAAGGGGAGGTTGGAAATGGGAGGGAGTTGGGGACTACTGCAGGGAGTGGGCTGGGATGGGAGTAAAAGGCAGAAAACTGTACTTAAACAACAATTATAAATAAATAAATAAATAAATAAATAAATAAAAAATCAATGAAACCCAAGAGCTAGTTCTTTGAAAAATAAACAAGTTTGATAAGCCTTAAGCAGACTCATCAAGAAAAAAAGACAGATGACCCAAATAAGTAAAATCAGAAATGAAAGAGAAGTGACAACTGACCACAGAAATACAAAGGATTATAAGACAATACTATGAACAATGAAATGTCAACAAATTGGACAATCTGAAACAAACAGATAAATTCCTAGATAACTGCCATACCAACTTTCCAAGACTGAATCAAGAAGAAACAGAAAATGTGAACAGACCAACTACAACCAATGAAATCACATCAGTAATCAAAACACTCCCAACAAACAAAAGTCCTGGACCAGATGGTATCAAAGGTGAATTTTATCAAATATTCAAAGAATTAACTTCTCAAACAATTCTAGAAAGTCAAGAGGAGGGAAGCTCATTTTACAAGGGCAGCATTATCCTGATTCCAAAACCTGATAAAGACATTACAACAAAGAAACTTATAGTCTAAATATATGTGATAAACCAGATGCAGCAATATATATACATTAAAAAAGCTCATGCATCATCATCAAGTGGGAATTATTCCTGGAGTACAATGTTGGTTCAATATCCACAAATCAATTAATGTGAAAATACCACCTAAGCAAAGTGAAGGATATAAATCATATCAATAGTTGCAAAAAAAAAAAGCATAGACATGTTCTCCTCATCCCAGAATTCATAGCTTGCCATGTAACTGCACTCAATCCATAGCTTATGGCCAATCCCGGTCAACCCCAGCCAAACCCAGCACAGACTGCCAAACCTGTGAGCTAGAATTAAATTCCTGTCGTGGTACACCACTGAAATGTAGTAGTTGTTTGTTACACAGCAACAGAGGACTAATGCAAAGGATAAATATGTCAACTTTAAACGCAAATAAATTTGTGAGTTTTAATTTTACTAAAGTATTTTATTCACTAAATATGTAATATACACATATACATACATACACACATATATAATGATGCCATTTATATCAATTCCCAAAATATGTAAAATTAGCAATATGTAATATAACTGTAAAGAAAAGCAAGAGAATCCTAGGCCCTAGAGCTAAGGCTGATGGTTTCCTTACAGCGGTAAAGTGGAGGAGTAGTGGGAGGTGTAATCCCAGAGGTACTAGTAATGTTCTATCTCTTAAACTGAGGGAGGAGAGAGTATGGACATCACTGTATTAAGCCCTATGTAACACATATTTCATATAGTTTTTGTGTAAATGTAATATTTTCTATTTTAATATGAAAAAGCAAAAATTTTTCCAACAAAATTCAGAAATGAAATGATTACAAGTAAAAGTAACATGTAAATGTCATAAAGGAGTTAAATATAATTTTAAGCCATATTTAAGAGGAAGAAACAGTTGTAGTGACTCATTTACTATCTAAAAGTTAAAGATAAATACAAGTGATAGCCAGTTCCACTACAAATTGCAAGGCAGCTTTCTGTGAAAGAAGGCTGATTATCCATTATCCACATGTAGAACCAGCTGGCCTACCCAAAGAGTTGTATCATTTGTGATGTCTCATCTCAGCTGTCTGATCACTGAAGCTTCTAATCTCACCTTCACAGTTGCGTAATCCAAGTTCATTTTCTAGTAAAAAAAAATCCTAGATCCTGTTTTGCTAAATTGCTATTTGTAGAATTGCCATCCCAAGATAAAGCTTAAGAAAATTCCCTTCATTGAAGCATTATTTGTAACAACAACAACAAAAAAAACTACAAACAACTTAAATGTCCAATAATAAGGGATTGACTAAATGAATTGTTGTTAATTTACACATAATGGACTATCATGCATTTCAAATGTCTCAAAGAAATTTAACGATGAATAAATGCTCTGCAATGTGCTTTATGCAACTTTCTCACAATCAGCAAGATATAATCAGAAATGATGCCTCAATCAATTTAAATTTATTTCCCCAAAGGCTTATAAACCAATACCTAAATGATTAATGTTTAGTGTTTGAACTTAAAGACAGATAATATACAAATGTACTATTCATTTAATACATATTTACTGAGCAGATACTCCAAGTCAGGCAGTGTTCCTGGCTCTGAAGACACAGCCATGAACAAAACAAAGACGCTGTCTCTATGGAACTTACATCATAGTAATTTTAGTACCTTCCTTTCTTAATTCAGTGGCACAGTTTATTAGTTCAAATATATATGTCAGGGCAGATTCCCAGGTAACATATTCTCATTCCAGATAAAGAAATAACTTTAGTTAATATTAAGGTAATTATTTATTGATATATAAGGTCTCACCAATGTACTTTCACAATTCTTGGGCTTTCTATAAAAACAATGTTTTTCTGTAATTTAGACACCGTGAAACACAATGCTAAATTCTCACAGCTTTCAGTATTTTCCCAGCACAAGAGAAGTAAAGCAAATTTATCACTGCTAGAGTGAAAGGAGATCTGTTTATCCTATTCCCTAAATCAACAAAGTACTTCCTGCTAATAAGATCAGAGAATGAGATGGGCAAAATGGGAAATTGTTTGGTTTCCTTAGTTTGTTTACATGTGTATGTTAATGAAGCATCAGATAAGAATGAGGTCTAATTACCCCATCTACAGGTGGAATTCAAGTTAGGTTTCTAAAACTTATCAAATTCCAGCAGCTTTACACTGGTCAACAGGTCAACTTGTAGGTATTTAGGAAAACAAATACCCCTACTTATCTCAGTTCCAGAGAGGCAGGGCCTTTCAAAAGTGACTTATAATTTGTTTATATGTTACATTTGCCTAATTCTCTTGATATATCCTATAAGAACTTTACATAATGCCTGAGCTCTACAAATAAAAACTAAAATGAAAGATATAATATCTCTGATTTTCAGGAGCCTGGTATCCCCTAAAAAGTCAGTTAAAAATTCCAAACTCTCAACTATTATACACATAATAACATGCCCTATAGCAGATAGCATGAGAAACATAAAGACAAGTAGAGCTAATGCTAGGATCTATTGTCAAGAAATTTATCTCTAGTTGGATTCTAAACATAAGACCGTACCCATCCATCCATTCAGGAAATACTAAATCAGCCATACAGTAATGCAAAAGTTTCTCAAGGAGCTTGAGATACAACAATCAAGATAAACCTGGTTCCAGCCATCCTGTGCTAACAATTCAGGACAAAAGTACCAAGGGAAACCAGAGTGAAATGGGAGTTAAGAGCTTCGGCTCAAGCAAAGGCCCTGTGGTCAATAAAAATGAGAAAACTTATGACCAAAAATATACATATATATAGTTGAAAAGAAGTAAATTGGTATAGGATGTCAATAAACTCAGAATTCAGCAGGTTAATGACAGACTGTAGGCCTTGTAAAAAAAAAAAAAATGATTCAATATATAAGAAGTCCTAGATACAAATGGTCCAGCTCTGCCATTAACCAGCTCTAGAAATTCAGATAAAGTCACATGATTTCTCTGACCCTCAATTTATCTGTAAAATTAAAACTAAAGTTTCTATTCTGCCTACCACTCAAAATTGTCATGGATTATGTATGCATAAAAAATGTTTTGCTAATCTAAATAGCTTATATATTTGACATGTATTAATTAGTACTGATCCATTTTTGGTACTATTGTATAAAATAAAGGAGCTGAAACACAATGTTCAAGTTCTCCTTCTAGCCTCGTAAGATTTATGACCTAAAAACTTAATTTAATTCACTAGATAACTAAGAAAGATTCTAACTTCCTTAGCATTATAAACAGGATCAATCCATTATAAACAGGTGTGAACTAAAATGAACTACACTAAAATGTTAGTTGTGTTTTTAAAAAATGGGAAGAAAGCCAAAAATGAGTATTTACTGTGAAATAATCAATTGTAACCCTAAGTTTTAGGGGAGAATTTTAATGACATTCTTTTGGCAATCATCAGTGACAGTAAATCATCAACTTTGGAGGAAAACATTTTGTCATATTTGCCAAGCTAGTCAAAAGAAGGAGCTTAGAATTCAAAGTGGTAATAAAAAGTTGGGTCAAGCCCTGGCTGGTGTAGCTCAGTGGATTGAGCGTGGGCTGTGAACCAAAGCATCACAGGTTCGATTCCCAGTCAGGGCACATGCCTCGGTTGCAGGCCACAACCCCCAGCAACTGCACATTGGTGTTTCTTTCTCTCTCTCTTTCTCCCTCCCTTCCCTCTCTGGGGATAAATAAATAAAATCTCTTTAAAAAAAAAGAGTTGGGTCAAAAACAAAGTGTAATATAAATTGATGAAGAGTGGGGCTCACTCTCCCCAAAAAGCAAGTCTTTAAAAAATGTTTCTCTTAAGTAATTAATGTAGATAGTCTGCTAATGGTAAGTACTCTTAGCAGTAATTTGAATACATATTCTAAAACGCTGTGTTAAAAATTAGTCTATTAGTGCCCTGACCAGTGAGACTTGATTGGGCATAATACCGCAAACAGCAGGCCATGGTTGGAGTTACGGTCAGGGCACAAGGCTGAGTTGCTAGTTCAGTCCCCAGTCAGGATATGTATAAGAGGCAGCCAATCAATGTTTCTCTCCCTTTCTTTCTCCCTCTCTTCTCCTCTTTCTAACAACAAATAGATAAAATCTTTTCAAAAAACTGGTCTATTACTTCACAACCTAACTGGAAAAGAAAGTAAAACACAAACACATGAAAAGTTACATAAAAGACAAGATAAGACCAGGCATCGCAGGTTCGATTCCCAGTCAGGGCACATGCCTAGGTTGCAGGCCATGTCTCCCAGCAACCGCACATTGATGTTTCTCTCTCTCTCTCTCTCTCTCTCTCCCTCTCCCTTCCTTCCCTCTCTAAAAATAAATAAATAAATAAAAAATTTTTAAAAAAGACATGCATTTCCAACACAGATCAACCAGGTATTACAAATTACCCTTTTGCTTAAAGACAATAAAAAGCTGGACAAAAAATATATATACATTAAGTATATTTTTAAATTAGTAAAATATCACAGGGCATAAATTGGTACAACCACTTTGGAAAACTTTGACAAAAATTATCAAAGCTATATGTGAATATGTATTGTGTATAGAGAATAATACATATAATTTTCCACCTATTACCCAATAATTCCGCTCCTTTCAGAATATATCCAAAAGAAGGGAGTATATATGTCCAACAAAGTATATATATAAAAATGTTCATATCAGCTTTACATAATAACCAAAAACTGGAAACAATCCAAATGTCTATTAAGAGTGGAATGAACATATAAATTGATATAGTCATGCATTAGGCGACTGCTATGGCAAGTTCTATTTTCCAGTAATGGTCACTGCGTCTCACATACCCCTCTAGAATCTTACCTCCCCACAACAGGAGGCAGAATCCATTTCCTGTCTCTTTAAACCTGAGTAGGCTCATAGCTGCCTCAAAGAGTAGGCTGCAGTGGAAGTAATACTACATAAGCTTAAAGGCCAAGTCATACGAAGCATCTATCCAGCTCACTGGCTCTTCACCCCCCTTCTCACCGCATGTGGGTGGTACGCTTGCTCTTGGAACCTAGCCACCATATAGGGAGCTTGCTCAGGCCACGTTCAGGTGTTGTCAGCAACCACCAGATATGTCAGCAAACCTTCAAACAATACTAGACTCAGTCTCAAGCAGCCCTACTTGAAACCAAATGAAGCAGAGATAAGTATTGCCCAAACTGCAGATTTACAGGGAAAATAAATGTTTTTATCATTTAGGTCACTGCGGTGTGAGACAATTTTCTAGGTGTCACATTAACCAGAAAAGTTCAGGGCAATTAAAAAGAAACACTACTGCTACATGTACCGACACAGGTGACACTCACTGATAAAACATGATTTGAATGACAGAAGCCAGACAAGATATGACATACTGTATGGTACCATTCTGATGAAAAACTAGAAAGTGTGAGACTAGCCTATGGCAACAGAAAATTGTGTAATTGTTAGCTAACACAGGGGAGGAAGGTGGTACTGATTGGGAAGAAGAGTAACAGAGCCTTGTAGGGTGGCAAAAATGTCCTACATATTGAAGTGGATATGATTATACACTTAATTACATTTATAAAATTCTTCAAGGTATATGCATTATTATATGTATAATATACCTCGATTTTACAGGTGGCATGGGAGAGACAAAGAGCTAACAAGATGATGAGGAATTACTAGCTACAGCCCAAGAGATAACAGGAATCCAGAACGGGGAACAGGGCATTTTACTCCTGGAATTGTTTGCCTAATCAAAAGAGATACCTGAGAGGCTAAACTACACTTAAGCAGACTTATAGGCTATGAAGACAAAATATCAAAGTACAAGATCCACCAAGAAACGGACCCCTGCTTTCAAAGAAGACCTCAAAAAAGCTGAATCCCAGAAGAAGGGATAGCCCAGAAATAAACTAAACCATCCCTTTGTACAGACTCTCCAAAAAAAATCTCCATTTGGATAAAGGTGATCCTAAGTGCCTGGAAAAAGCAATGGAAAAATCCTTACCTAAATCTGTAATTACTTCGAGAAATACTTTTTCAAATACAATAAATAATACACGACCAAAGATAAGCAAACACATAAGGAGATGAGCCTCCTCAAGAAATAACAGACCAAAGGAAAAAAAAAAAACCTTGTAAGGACTCTGGAATAGAGTTACCATGCTTACTCTGTCCAAAGAGATTTGTGCAAAGCTTAAAAATTTTGATACAAAATTAGAAACTGTTCAAGTGGCATAGCAGATTTTTAAAAAATCAAATTGAAACTTTAGAATGAAAAATTCAATAATCAAAATAAAAAACCCAAAGAATATATGTAAGAGCAGAATAGACAGAGATGAGGATGAACTTAGTATACTGGAAGATAGTCCAGAAGAAAATATCCCCCCAAAAAATGAAACAAAACAATGGAAAATATAGAAGACAGGTAAAATACATAGAGGATTCGCTGAGATCCAACTGTGTATATAATTGACATCCCAGAAGGATTAAGTTAGAGAATGGGGAAGAAGCAATATTTGAAGAGATGATGGTTGAGACCTATACAAAACTGATGAAATACATCAAGTCACAGCATCAAAAGGTATGCAACCCAAGAGACAAAAGAAGAGGAAAAAAAGAGAAAAAGTCATCTGAAATCAAAAGACAAAAAGAAAATCTTTAAAACTGCTGACAAAGAAACAAACTACAAACAAAAAATAAACTGTCCTGGCTGGTGTGGCTCAGTGGATTGAGTGAGGGCCTGAGAACCAAAGACTCGCTGATTCGATTCCCAGTCAGGACACATGCCTGAGTTTTGAGCCAGATCCCTAGTAAGGGGTATGTGAGAGGCAATGACACACTGATGTTTCTCTCCCTCTCTTTCTCCCTCCCTCCCTTCCTCTCTCTCTAAAAATGAATAAATAAAATCTTTTAAAAAAAGCTAATAAACTACAGCTGGCTTCTCAATAGAAACAAAGCCAAATACTTTAGAATAATCTCCAAAAACTAAGATATAAATATATGTATGTATATAGCTCCAATCTAGAATTCTATACCTAACAAAATGTATCTTTCAAGACTATAGGTGAACTAAAAACATTATCATACACACAAAAAGTTTGAAAATTTGTCAATATTAATACACTTTAATATTGACAAAAATAAAGAAAGAAAATACTAAAGGGGATTTCTGGTCAAGATGGAGGCATAGGTAAACACATCTCACCTCTGTGCACAACAACAGCAAAAAATACAGCTACACTACAAAACAAATATCACCCAGAATTGTCAAAAAATTGAACTGTGTGAAAATCTAATAACGAAGGATTTAAAGAAGCCACATTCATCCACACAGGTAGGAGGGGTGGAGGCCTGCAGAGGCACTGAGAGGGGTGGAGCCATGGAGTGACTCAGAGAGGTGCAGAGACAGGAACGGGTGGTCTCACATTCATGTGTGGCGGATTAAAATCAGGAGGGTTGCTTGGGGAGCAACAGATCCCAGCCCCAGTCCAGACCACCCAGTCCAGGGTCCCAGCACCAGGAAGATAAGTCTCCGTAACTTTTGGCTGCAAAAACCAGTGGGGGTTGGGGTGGAGGAAGAACTACATCCTCTTAAAAGTCCTGCGTGGGACTTAGGACTCATGCAGACATACTGTCTCTGGAATTTAGCACCAGGGCAACAGCAGGAAAGGCACCAGTAGCATATGAAGAGAAAGTGAAGTGTGAGGGGACAGACAGCTTCCTCCCTGACAATACTCCAGAGGCCAGGCAACGGCATTGTCCCCTCTGCACACCCTCCCCCATACAGAGCAACAGAGTGGTAGCAGGGGTTGCTCCACCCTGGTGATTACCTAAGCTCCACCCCATACGACTCAACCGGTGCGCTAAGACAGGGAGTCAAAGCAGCTCTACCTAATACACAGAAACAAACACAAGGAGGCTACTAAAATAAGGAGACAAAGAAATATGGCCCAAATGAAAGAACAGAACTCCAGAAAAAGAACTAAATGAAACAGTGATAAGTAACCTATCAGAACACAGTTCAAAACACTGATTATCAGGATGCTCCAGGAACTCAATGGGTACTTCAACCCCATAAAAAAGACCCAGGCAGTAATGAAGGTTGCATTGGGCAAAATAAAGAAAAATCTACAGAGAACCAGCAGTGGAGAGGATGAAGCTGAGAATCAAATCAATAATATGGAACACAAGGATAGAAAAAGCATTCAATCAGAACAGCAGGAAGAAAAAACAATTCAAAAAAAATCAGGAGAGGCTTAGGAGCCTCTGGGACATCTTTAAACAAACCAACATTCAAATCATAGGGATGCCAGAAGGAGAAGAGGAAGAAACTGAAAACTTACTTGAAAAAATAATGAAAGAAGCCCTGGCTGGCATAGCTTAGTGGATTGAGCGTGAGCTATGAACCAAAGCATCACAGGTTCGATTCCCAGTCAGGGCACATGCCTGGGCTGCAGGCCACGGCCCCCAGCAACCACACATTGATGTTTCTCTCTCTCTCTCTTTCTCCCTCCCTTCCCTCTCTAAAAATAAATAAATAAAATCTTTAAAAAAAAATTTTAAATAATGAAAGAAATCTTCCCTAATTTGGTGAAAGAAATAGACATACAAGTCCAAGAAGCACAGACAGTCCCAAACAAGATGGACACAAAAGGACCACACCAAGACACATCATAATTAACATGCTAAAGGTTAAAGATAAAGAGAAAATCTTAAAAGCAGCAATACAGAAGAAGAGAGTTACCTACAAAGGAGTTCCCATAAGACTGTCAGTTGTGTTCTCAAAAGAAACTCTGCAGGCCAGAAAGGACTGGAAAGAAGTATTCAAAGTGATGAAGAGCAAGGACCTACAACCTAGATTACTCTATCCAGCAAAGCTATCATTTAGAATGGAAGAGCAGATAAAGTGCTTCCTAGGCAAGGTAAAATTAAAGGAGTTCATCATCACCAAGCCATTATTATATGAAATGCTAAAGGGAATTATACAAGAAAAAGAAGGAGCTCAAAAGGATGAACATTAAAATGGCAATAAATTCACATCTATAATTCAATCCAAATGACAAACTAAGCAAACAAGCAGAACAGGAACAGAATCATAGATATGGAGATCACATGGAGGGTTCTCAGTTGGGAAGGGGAAGGAGGGAAATGGGGGAAAAGGTTCAGAGAATAAGAAGCACAAATTGGCAGGTATGAAATAGACAGGCGGATGTTAAGAACAGCATAGGTAATGGAGAAGCCAAAGAACTTATATGTACAATCCATGGACATGAACTAAGGGGCAGGGGGATTGCTGGAGGGGCAAAGGGGAAGAAATCAGGACAACTATAATAGCATAATCAATAAAATATATTTTAAAAAATACTAAGGGTATTCTTCAGGCAGAAAAAAATTATTACATATGAAAGGTCAGTAATGCCAGAAGGAATAAAAAAAGAAAACATAGTAAGTCTAATTGAATAATAACAGCATAAAACAACAGAAAAACATCTTTGTGGTTAAATATATATTTATATATGCACTTGAAAACATAGTAACAATGAATAGGTAATGAAAGAAAAGTGGCTTTAATATTTTTAAAGGCCTTGCATTACCTGGAAAAAGGGTGAAAGTTTCAAGTATTATTGCACTTTGATAAGTCAAGAATACATATTAGAATTTCTTAGGCAAACACTAAAGGAATAGTAAAAGAACACAGAATCCCATCTAAGATAAAAAAGGAAAGAGAATAATTATATTTTTTAAATCAAGCCAAAACAAAGCTAGAAAAAGGGGGGAGCAAGTACATATAACTGGTTAGACAAATAGATTTTTTATTTATTTATTTTTTATTGTTGTTCAATTACATCTGTCCCAATTTTCTCCCATTACTCTCCCCTGCCCTGCCCATCCCCCACAAATAGATTTTTTAAAATGTTTAAACACTAATGTCAATAGTCATTATGCCACTTCATTAATTTTTATAAGTATTGACAAAATGCACAGAAATAACTAGCCCAACACACATATACCTAACCTTTATAAATTTCAATCTCATCTATTCAATTTTTTTCCACTGTGGCTAACTTTTCAAAATCTTATTTCAGATTTTGCTACAGATAGTCTAATGAACATTAAAATGTATAAAAAAATAAACAAAAAGAAACAGGAACAAAAAGTCCAGACAGCTAACTGGTTTATAAATACTATATTAATTCCATAATAAAATATTAATTTGCCTTTAGTGATCTATATAATATTACTAACTGAAATTCATACATTAAGAAACTTAAAATGGTCTCCTTTCACTTATTTCATGAAAAATATTACTCTAACATTTTTAATCCAGCTGCTAATTCAGTGAAAGAAAAATTACAAAATAAAATTGTAACTTTTTCTATATGCATCAATGTCAGCAACACACAGGTGCAATGTGTACCTCTGTCAGAGAATAATTAATGTCTCTAGGGCCAAAAAGACTTAAGCAAAAGACATGAAACTCCAGTCACTCCCAATCTTCCTAGAAGCAAATGAAACTACCTGCCATTTACTAAACATTTTTTTTTATTTTAGCCTAGATTTGTACTGTTATTTTGTGAGTAGATATTTTAAATAAGGTATTCTAAGTTCTTCTAAGGAAAAATGCCATCATGGTTAAATCAGAATATTATACTGATATCAGTATATGAGGGGAGACCCCCCAAAATTGGAATTTATTCATAAAAAATTGTGTATTTATTCTTACATGTTTATACTTCAGTCACCTTCCAAGTACTCTCCATTTGATATAATACATCTATCAAGTCTTTTTTCCCACTGCTCAAAACAGTTTTTGAACTCATTGATTTTGATACCTTTTAGTGCTTCTGCCTTTTTTTGTTTCATCTCTTCCACGTCAGCAGAACTTTTCCCTTTGAGGATTGTTTTCATCCAGGGAAATAAAAAAAGGTTGCTCAGGGCAAGACTGGGTGAATAGGAAGGGTGGGGGATGGGGCTCGTGCCGTTTTTTGGTGGGTTTTTTTGGTCAAAAACTGCTAAACACTCAACGCAGTGTTAGCAAGTAAGCTCATAAATCACTTATCATGAAATGAGTAAACACATAAAAGTCTTCAAAAACATTCACTGTAACCAAATGCAGCCTCTCGCAACACCAGCTAGTACACTCACCTAGTGTACAGATGGGTTCCTAGAACACTCACCTAGTGGGATAAGCCTGTACTATGAGGGACCCACCCTCCAGAAGACAATTCCTGTTTTTGGGGGGGTGCCCCCTTGTATAATACTATACTGATATCAAATGATAGTTATCTCTGTAAAGCAATAAAAGAATCTTTTATTTAGCATTCAATCCCAGTTTTACAGATATAGAAACTAACAAGTAATGGTGTCAGACTTATAACAGTAGACACCACAGTATGCAGAGTCATTTCCAGGTCTAGTGCAGTGAGAGTCACCTAGATTGACTGCCTTTCTATACTAGCTATGGAACAAGATGATTAGAGCATGGTGCCAAGAGCCTCCTCTATACAACTAACAGTGGTTGCTTCGGTGCCAGGTAGGGCACCAATAAACACGTGTTCTTATCTAACCTTCTCAACAGTCTCTTTAGGAACTGTGTACACACTCTTCTCTCATCCTCAAAGGGTCCCACCCAGCCACCTCCCCTTTTCGCCTACCGCCTCCTCCTTCTCCTTCAGGTCCTACAAGTCACTTCCTCAGGAAAGCTTGCCCTGCCAGCTCCAAATCAAGTTAGGTTCCCTAGTTATAGGTTTCAGAGTTCCCTGTACTTTAAAAAACTGATGCTGAAAATGAGGTACCAAATGCAAGGTCTTGGGATACACAAAAGGCACTCAAGAAATATCTGCTGAATAAACAAACTTGAATTTATGATCCCCCTAACTTTACTACTACTACTACTAATAATAATAATAAGCCTTAAAATATAAGTTATTTGCATGAAGTGATATAGCCTGGAAATGGCTCAGACCTGTTGAGAATCCAAGTGTTTGTGACTAATTCCCCTGCTCTACTCCCACATACTACAATGAAGTGTGCCAGAAGGCAGAATACTTTCTTTCTTTTTTTTTAAAGATTTTATTTATTTATTTTTAGAGAGGGAAGGGGGGGGGGAGAGAGAGAGAGAGAGAAACATCAATGTGTGGTTGCTGGGGGACATGGCCTGCAACCTAGGCATGTGCCCTGACTGGGAATCGAACCTGCGATGCCTGGTTTGCAGCCCACGCTCAATCCACTAAGCTACACCAGCCAGGGCAGAATACTTTCAAATTAATATTATCTTTGTATTGACTTCCTCTGTAAAAATTGAGACACTTTTTAAAAGAGAGAATTATGAATGTCTATATATAAGTAAATCACATCTAAGAATCCAATATGCCTCCCAAAAATCACACTGAACTAAAACAAGAATGGTTAAAGTGAATTTGCGAACATAAACCACAAAATGTACCTCAGGTAGACAAGCAATTCCCAAAGTTTTAGGATTGCTAAGTCTTTTACAGCTTAAAACTGTCACTTCACTCCTAGTGCTCTGTAACCATTTTTTTTTTTTAATTTGCCACTAACTTGAATTTATTGGCCTCTTTTTCACCAGCCACAAAATGTAACAGTATCTTGAGATAGATGAGCACATTGTGGCAAAGACTGACCAGCACAACCTCTTCTCAGCACTGGAGGCCCAGCCCACTCCGGATCTGCAAGCCAGGAAGTTGTCTTGATTCCCAATAATGCTAAGGATGACCAGCCCATTAGCAGATGGTGCCAAAGCTGTCACTTCTACTTACTGGCTTGTTTAACCAATGGCAGTTGTCCTTACTAGGAGCAACTTCATGTCAAAACACTGTTCAAACTGGTAATGGGATATTCTTGCCAAAGAAAGTACAAGAGTCACTGACAGTTTAGCTAAAAACAGTAAGTAGGTACCAACACCAAGACTTAACTTTTGGTACATGATGTTTCTTTGAATGCCTTTGTGACAACTCCATTCTTTAAATACATAATCATCAAAGGAATTTCTGTTAACCCAGGATACCTCTACTTGAAATTAAAACTATGGTTTTCCTTTATAAGTTAATTTCTACCTTTATTAGTATATATTTTTTATTTTGACATATTTCTATTGCCTATGTAGAATACAACATAGGATTAATATCCATTTCAAGTAATAAATTAGACTATGTCTGCAAACTTTATTATAAAAGAACAGCAAACTTAGAAATATTTTTTCTTAATTTTAGGGTCTGAAGGAGTGAAAATAAAAGCAAATAGACCACTGTTCATTTGATGCTAATTTTAATTCTTACTAAAGTGACTTCGGGAAAAAAAATAAACCACCCTGATTTCCCTCTAACAGTATTTCCCAGAGATTCAAAATATGAGGGAGTTGACTAAGGTGATCTTTAAAGTTCTGTCGAAATTTTCTGAGCTACAAAATATTAAATACCTATCCCAAAGACTTAATTTTCTTTATTAATGGATTATAGGATTGAAATCACTTTGTTCTGGCAAGTGAAATATTCAAGATCGTGTCCCCACTTTTCCTTTCCATTTGTGCCACATTATTTCCAATGACTAGGTGTTGCCAATTCAAAAATCTTCCTTAGCCCCAGAAAGGTCTCATTTAACTCCTGCTAAAGTCTACTGACTACAAAGCATCTGTGGATCAAAATGGGAAGGGAGGAAGGGAGAGTTCAATCTTCGATTTACAGAAATGTCCACCAGTGGATTCATAGACTCCTCACATTATCTGAAATTAAAACACCTGCGAGTAACCATTCTCACGCAATGGATACGCCACACAGTCACAAGGCTGTTAGCTCCAAACTATCCCTCAAAACTTTGAAAGACGCACAGATTTCCAAGCTCTCCGAATCCCTCATTCACCGCATCCTCCTCTCGTCTAGTCTAGTCGAAACAAAGTTCCTCAGCATGAAGGCACTAATTTAAAAGCATGAAGTTTGCCTTAGTCTTGCCCACTTAGACTCTGAAAGACGCAAGTGAAACTTGCAGGGAGACACGTCTCCCGCGGGGCCGAAACTTGTTCTGGGGGGAAGGGGCAGCGGTCTCCCCTCCCCCGGGATCTGTTCGACCCCGCCCCTTCCACGAGCCCCCTTCACTGGCCATCAGGTCGTCCCGCGAGGACCCCGGCAGACCCGCCCCGCACGCCCCTGGCACCCCAGCGCTCCCCACCCGGCTCCCGCCAACCTGCCAATCACACCCTCAGAACCCCACTACCAAGGTTCCAGAGGGACGACAAGGACGTCCCCACACACGGTTCCGAAGCCTGCCCCCCGCGAGCACTAGTAGAGCACCCGCAGCTCCGTCCACCTCCCCCGGGTCCGGGAATGGCGGCGTCCAGCTCCCCGGGACCAAGTCGGAGTCCCTGCTCCGGAGGAGACCGGGGAGACGCCGCGGGCGACCAGCTACTGGCGGTGGGAGAGGAGGAAATTAAGTTACCTCCGGACGGTCCCAGCGGAGGCAACGAAGGGGGCAGAGCGGGGAGTCCCGGTGGCCGAGCAGGTCCCGGCGCGGCGGCAGCTACCGCAGTGCCCTCCGCCCCATTGTTTCCCTTCCAAGAGGATCCCGGCGTAGCCGAGCCCGGGAACCAGGAAGTTCCCCGGCGCGACACCTCCTGCCGCCGCTATGGAAACGGCCCCCGCCTCCAGGGCGGCTAGCCCGGGACCCCGCCTCCGCGCTGCCAGCCCCGCCCGCCTCACGGGCCGCCGCCAACCGTCACCACAGTGGCCGTGGCCGCCGCCATCTTGGCGCGGCCCAGGCGCCCCTTCCCCGCGGCACGCCGCTCCGCGTTCCCGCCGCCCACGGGGGCGCGCGTCCAGGTTCACCACATCCTCCTCCAAAAGCCGGGACTCTGAGTCTCTGACCCCTGGACGCTGAGGGAGAGAGAGAAGGGGCTTGGGACGCTGTGGAGACTTTGGATGCACTGCGGGAACACGACAGACAAGCTGATGTCCAATGGGCAGGTCAAGGGAAGGCTGGGACCAGGCGTGAGGTCAACAGAGCAGTAACCAAAAGCCTAGTCGCTGCAACCAGATTGCCTCGGGTTTCATTTCTGCATCAACGATTTAGCACATGTCACACCTTCAACAGTCTAATTTTCTCTGTGCCTCAGTTTCTTCACCTTAAAGTGGCACAATGGTACCTGCCTCTTAGGGCGAGTACTTGAAACAAACAAATGCTTGGTCGTTAGTAAGTGTACGAGATAGTCATTCGTTTAATAAAACGACATTGCTTTTGACAAAACTCATAGTTCTGTCATTTTTCAGGAACTTAATCTAAGTGTTCAAATCAGCACTACTTTAAATAGGCTACTGTGTAAGATCCCATTGCTACTTAAAAGTTCTCAAATGTTCATCTTTTGTCCCATCTTTCTCTAGGTCAGCGTTTTAATTTCATGGAAATTGTCAAGAGTTTTAATCTCCAGAGGCTTCCATTAAGAGGTGCCATAAAAAGATGAATGATGTAAACTTTCCAACACTGTATTTAGCTGACAGTTAAATGATTTATTCAATAGAAGTTAGAAAAGTTAGGGTGTGCAAATAACTAAAAGGCTTCCTGTCCTTGATTCCAGGAACTAGAATTACTAAAGCTGGCAACTCTGTGTAGTTGTCATTATCTGGCTTTTCCAGCTGGTGAAAACTGACACTGAGAAACTGGGTCCTGTGTGCAACATAGGAGAGGAGGGATGGAAGGAGGGTCACATACTAAAGATGCAAACTTTAAGAACTGTCTGTAAGATTAGGTCTTAGTCTCTGAGGCTCCTTCTAG